>BQNB010046716.1:10558-43545 GCA_026074375.1 Tanacetum coccineum
GATGATTACTCTCGATTTACATGGGTTAAGTGCTTAAGGTCAAAAGATGAAGCTTCATATTTCATAATCAAGTTTCTCAAGATGATCCAAGTGCGACTTAAAGTACCTGTTCGACG
This sequence comes from Tanacetum coccineum, assembly GCA_026074375.1. Lineage (NCBI taxonomy): Eukaryota > Viridiplantae > Streptophyta > Magnoliopsida > Asterales > Asteraceae > Tanacetum > Tanacetum coccineum. Next base: position 10,675 of record BQNB010046716.1, read on the forward strand.
CATCCGAACAGATAATGGAATTGAATTTGTTAATCAAACTTTGCGTGAATATTATGAGAAGGCTGGCATCTCTTATGAACATCTATTGCTCGCTCTCCATAGCAAAATGGTGTCGTTGAAAGACGAAATCGTACGCTAATTGAAGCTGCCTGCACAATGTTAATTTATGCCAAAGCTCCGTTATTCTTATGGGCAGAAGCAGTTGCTACCGCATGTTACACCCAAAATTGTTCCATCATACGTCTTCGTTACGGAAAAACACCATATGAGCTTTTACATGACAAACTTCCTGACTTATCATTTTTCCATGTATTTAGTGCACTCTGCTATCCGACGAATGATAGTGAGAACTTGGATAAGTTACAACCAAAGACTGATATTGGTATTTTCATTGGCTATGCACCTACAAAGAAAGCATTTTGAATTTACAACCGACGTACCAGATGAATCATTGAAACAATTCATGTAGATTTTGATGAGCTGACTGCAATGGCTTCTGAACACAGCAGTTCAGGACCCACACTTTATGAAATGACTCCTGCAACAATCAGTTCAGGACTCGTGTCAAACCCTCCTCCTTCAACACCGTTTGTACCACCTTTGAGAGGTGATTGGGATCTTTTGTTTCAACTGCTATTTGATGAATTACTCACTCCTTCACCCAGTGTTGATTACCCATCCCCTAAAGTCGTTGCTCTAATTCATAAAGTAGTAGCTCCAGTTCCTGCTGTATCAACCGGTTCACCTTCTTCAACAAATGTTGACCAAGATGCACCATCACCACGTAACTCTCAAAAAACACCCAAAACTCAACCTCCTGTCATTCCTAACGATGTTGAATAAGACAATCATGATATTGAAGTTGCACATATGGGTAATGATCCGTACTTTGGTATCCCAATTCCAGAAGTTCATTCTGATCAATCTTCATCATCGGATATTATTTATATAATTGTGCATCCTGATCACCAAATCACTAAACACAATAGCAAATGGACTAAGGATCACCCACTTGAAAACATAATCGATGCACTCGCTAGACTAGTTTCCACAAGGCTGCAATTACATGAGCAAGCTCTTTTCTATTACTATGATGCTTTCCTCAGTGCTATTGAACCCAAGACGTATAAAGATGCCTTGACTCAATCGTGCTGGATCAAAGTAATGCAAGAAAAGCTCAATGAGTTCGAACACCTTAGAGTATGAGAGCTTGTACCCCGACCAGATAAAGTTATGGTTATTACTTTGAAGTGGATCTACAAAGTGAAGCTAGACAAACTGGGAGGTATTCTAAAGAACAAATCTTGGTTAGTGGCTCGTGGTTACCGTTAAGAAGAGGGAATTGATTTTGAAGAGTCTTTTGCTCTGGTTTTAAGATTAGAGGCTATAAGGATTTTTCTGGCGTTTGTCGCTCACATGAACATGGTCGTCTACCAAATGGATATGCAGACTGCGTTTATGAATGGTAATCTGCGAGAAGAGGTTTATGTTAGCCAGCCAGACGGGTTTGTGGATCCAGATAACCCCTATCACGTGTATAATCTAAAAAAAGCTCTTTATGGGTTGAAACAAGCTCCACGCGTATGGTATGACATGTTGTCCTCATTCCTGATATCCCAAGACTTCTCTAAAGGCTCAGTGGATACTACTTTGTTCATCCATAGGCAAGTCAAGGAATTACTTTTGGTATAAATATATGTCGATGATATTATCTTTGCTGCATCTACATCTGAACTTTGTGACCTCTTTGCTAAAATCATGTGTTCAAAATTTAAGATGTCAATGATGGGCAAAATCTCATTTTTCTTTGGACTATAGATTTCTCAAAGTCCCAGAGGCATCTTTATTAACCAGTCAAAATATGCCCTTGAATCTTTAAAGAAATACGGTTTTGACTCTTGTGACCCAGTAGATACTCCCATCATTAAAAAATCCAAACTGGATAAGGATAAAGAAGGGAAGCAGTTGATCCGTCACATTATCGTGGTATGATTGGCACCCTCCTTTATCTCACAGCCAGTAGACCTGAGCTACAATTTGCTATCTGCATGTGTGCCCGGTATCAGGCACGTCCTACCAAAAAGCACTTACATGCGGTTAAAAAGATCTTTCAGTATCTAAAAGGAACCATCAATCCAGGACTAAGGTATCCGAAGGATTCTTCAATTACACTAATAGCATTTGCAGATGCGGATCATGCTGGTTGTCAAGATACACGCCGTATCACATCTGGTAGTATGCAGTTTTTGGGAGATAGACTTGTTAGCTGGTCATCAAAAAGGCAGAAAAGCGTTGCGATATCTAGTACGGAAGCTGAATATATTGCTATGTCTGGCTGTTGTGCTCAAATCCTCTGGATGAGATTACAGCTTACCGACTATGGCCTTGGATTCAATAAAATTGCAATGTACCATGATAACAAAAGCGCTATTGCCTTATGCTGCAACAATGTTCAACATTCTAGGTCGAAGCATATAGACATCAGATTTCACTTTATCAAGGAGTATGTTGAGAATGGGGTGATCGAACTTTATTTTGTCAATACAGAGTATCAACTAGCGGACATCTTCACAAAAGCTCTTGCAAGATAAAGAATTAAATTTCTTATCAACAAGCTGAGAATGCGAAGTTTTACGCCGGAGACTCTGAAACACATGGCAGATGAAGTTGATGAATAGTGGTGGTACCTATTCACATATCCTGTATCATATGTATATATATTAAAACTATAAAAACAAAATACAAAAATACAAAATTCATAAAATCAAAGAAAAAATTAAAAAATGAGAAAAATATAAAAAGAGGTAATAATGGCATGTCTTCTGAAAATCGATAACATTTACGGTCTTAGAAATGTCATTCAATAATGATACGAGGTTGTAAATGAAGTTCGAGCAGAAGTTCCAAATGTTTTCAAAACATGCCAAATGGCTTGCTATTATTTCAGATAGCAACCCGGTCATCATCTTAAAGGCAAGTATTTCAAAAAGAAAACTTAACCTCATAACAGGAATTTATTCTCGAGCATGGTCTACTTAATGACCATGCAAAGGCTTGTGTTTACTTTGCAACACAGCCCGTGCTTCCAATGTACAATAAGTGTACGTGTCAGTGCGCTTATGTGTTAAAATAAAAGAAATCTTATTTTGGTGTTTGTTTTTCAATGATATAACATTGCTTCATCAGAAAATGTTTTCTCAAAGACATTCGACTTCTCAAACACTGACTACAGCTCTTTAAATAGAAAACGGGTCACTGTTTGAGGGGGAGAAAATGTCAAATATCTTCTTCATAATAATAATGAGTTTCAGTGGAAAAAGGTTTTAGCAATAACGGAATATCATTTTAGGAAAGATAATTGAGCCTACCTTTCGTGTGCCTTATATGTTAGGTGTATATGCCTTTGGGGAGTATTTTGTATAAATTAAGTCTATAGGTATGATAGTATAAACATTAGGGACTCTTTGTGCTAATTGTTTAACTTGTATATGCCTTATAAAACTTAAGTATGCAAAATGGAAAAAGTACAAAACTTGAGGGGCAAAATGTGTTAAAATTGATTTTTTTTTAAAATTACCCCACCCACCCCACCCCGTTCCCTACACACACAAACACACACAGATATTTTATTTTTCCCTCCCTCACCAAAAATCAATCGCCATCATCACCATCTCCATCTATTGTTATTCTCAAGCCTAAGGTAAAACTAAACACTTGTTCTACACTTCCTAAACATGTCATACCTCGAAGGAATTGGGATTTAATTCAACTTTGAACTCAAAAACCCTAATTCTTGAATTAGGGTTTCTCAAAATCAAAAGTGCATAAATCATCAAATTGGTTGAGGGGTTATGATTGCTTTGGAGTGTAGAAGACTCATATAATACAGTTTTATGTGTGGTTGACATATGAATGAGATTAGCTACATTATTTGCTTGAAAATTTGGGTTTTTGGGAGAGGATGTACAATGTTTGTGGGTTTTGTAATAAAATGCCTGTGTATCTATCCTAGAATGAGCTTGAATGATAATATGATACCCTTGTTTGTAGTTTCATGATTAAATGTGCTATTTTAGGTAAAAGTGCTCGTTTCATGCATACTTTTGATGATTGTGTGGATTCAATGAGTTATCATGTGTTTTTCTCATTCTACGAATGAAATTTGAACAAGTCTAAGTGCAATTGAATCGTGCTTATGAATTTTTTGAGTGAACCCGATCTAGTCGGTTTCCTTTGGGGACCGATCTAATCGTGTCCCATTAGGAACCAATCTAGTTATAACATGTGAAACCCGAACTTGTCATCTCTCTTGAAAGCCGATCTAGTCAAGTGTCTTTGGAAACCGATCTAAGTACAACCTTTGGGAACCGATCTAGTCCTTTTCCTTAAGGAACCGATCTAGTCTTTTCCTTAAGGAACCGATCTAGTCTTTTCCTTATGAAAGCCGAACTAGTCAACTTCCTTTGGGAACCGATCTAATCTCATATCTTTGGAAACCGATCTAGACTCGTCTCTTTGGGAACCGATCTAGTTTCATCTCGTTAGGAACCGATCTAGTTTCATCTCTTTGGGAACCGATCTAGTTTCATCTCTTTGGGGACCGATCTAATCTAATCCCTTTGGTAACCGAACTAGTTCACACATGTGAGGACCGATCCAGTTTTGCTCAAGGACCCGATCTAGCTCTATCATCAAGGACCCGATCTAGTTGATTTGGATAAGAACCCGATCTAGTGGAATGGTTTAAGGACCCGATCAAGTGAAATCATAAAGGAACCGATCTATTAGATTTAGACCAAACACACTTATGATCAAAATTCCAATTTGAAGGTAAATTAAAACTTAACTTAGCAGGCTAATTAAAATTGGTTAATTATGCTTTCTAATTAAGTTAAAATAGGCTTTAACACAAGGTAAAATCAAGGTTAACTAATATTCAACTTAGGTTATCTAAATTCTCTACTAGTTAGAAAGACCACGATTCCTAAATTGTTAAAACGGTTGCCTTAATCCCTTAAGCATATAAGTCTATTTAAGTTGCCTTTAAGAGGAATAGATCGTTACAAGTGCTAAAAGTCTTAAGAGGTCCTAATGCAAAAGGAAAACTTTTACATCATGATAAAACAGAAAGTGTTCACATAAAAGGTCTATATAGTTATATATAAACTTGGTTATATAAAAACTGTATTGATTCTTTCTTAAGCAGAACCATGGACACCACAAGAGCTGAACAGATTGCATTGGATGACGCTTTAGTTGCTCCTGTCAACCGACTCAAGATTGGCAAAAGTAATCTTCGACTAAGCTCAGACCTCATGTAACACCCCCATTTTCACATATAGCAGTGGAAGCTAAGTTTTGGGGTATTACTTCATGAATCAACAGTCACAATCATAGAAAACGACTCATAAAGAGACGTTTTAGAAAATTTAGTTATCATTCAATATAATCAGAGTTTTACAAAAACAGAGGTCCTAAAATCTATATGAAAACATAAAGTTTAAATGATAACAAATTTGGACGTCCTCAAGTCCAATGCCACTCTGTGTCATAGGTTGCTCAAATACCTAAGATAAACATGCTAAAATGGTCAACATAAAGGTTGAGTGAAATTCATAGGTTTGAAATGTAATAGTTGAATACAAGTCATTATACTAGTAATAATTGCATGCATTTACAATTATCATAGAAAACAGTATTATTGCCCTAAGCTCATGCAACTAAACATTAACCATAATTCAAGTTGTTACAAATTGTTTCCATATGGGTGCCTCTACCTAAAGATGTTGTGGAGGCCTCTACCCAAAGATGTTGTGGGAGCCTCTACCCAAAGATGTTGTAACATTTCATATTTTCAGGTCATTTACGACTTTATTTATTCCATTATTTATTTTAGGCTTTTGCGCGTAACTTTTTATTATTATCGTATAGTTAAATCGCGTAAACTAAAAATCATCGTTCAATGTAAACGGACACCAAACAAGTTAAAGTTTACATCAAGCAAGTGTTATATGATTATTAAGAGTATAATTTTTAACTTTTCATAATTTATTTTTATTGGTTACGTAAAACGCTTACGTTTCGCAATAAATTACATTCGGCATACCCTGAAGCACCTATACCTATCTATACTCAAACCAATACCCACAATTATACCCAATACATAAAAATTAACTCACTTTATCACTTCTTTATCTTAATTCCATAGTGGTCATGCAGTAAACGTTTGAGGGTAGGACACTTTAAACGTTTAAATCCAGCAATCTCATCAAAACGTTTCTCTACCAAATAAAAGCCCTCATGGGGAAATTCCCTAGTAACGTGATACGTTATAGTTTAAATGATAGGATTTTACCTTTTTAAGTTTCTTCAAAAGCTAGTGGATGATAAATTATGTTAAACATATAACATAATTATTTTATGATGTTTCAATCGATAAATGATAACGACAAATGTGTCGGGCTTTAATAAAATTGAGTCTTATAATATTTAAATATCTTTTTATAATTAATAATAAATAATACTGTTAACATTTTTATACCTTTGAGAATATGGAAAATGACAATATATACCCTATGGTATATAATTTATTTACAAAATTAAACCCTTTACATATAATTTGTATCTTTTAATCCACACTTTGGCGGTGTTGACAAAAAAACAGCCCCTGTAGTTTAACTTTAAGTTATTTACTTTTTCAGCCCCCCTAGTTTATAAGTTTCAATATTTACAATATATACCCCTTTGCATGAAAACGATTTCATTTCTAGTCCAAAATCCATAATAGTCGTATTTTTCAATCTCAAAAGTATTTTGCAGCTTATAGCTTGCTAACATAAGTTAGAATAAATAAATTTTATGAGCTTGGAGCTTATGAAATGAGCTTATGAGCTCGTTAATCCAAAAAGGGTACGTTTGGGTTTAAAATCATAACCCGATGGGTTTGAGCTTTAAGGGTTCATTTCACTTGATCACAAGGATGTATAAGAGCTTATATATGATTTAGAATAGCTTATAGAACGAGTGATAGACTTACAAGAACTTAGAATGGGTCGAAAATGGTGGAATGAGTCAAAAACCTTAAGAGACGAACTTAGAGCTTCTTTTCCTTAACCTTGGCTTCGAAATTAGTTTGTGCCTTCTTCCTTAACTTCCTTAGCTCAACTAGAACATGATTAAGATGATTTGTGTTTTAAATGGTGAGTTTCGAATGAATGAATGAATGCGACTTTATATTGGGTGCGAAGGGAGTCAGGAGCGGGGCGGTGCCCAAGGTTGTAAGGCTTAGAGACCAAGTTGTATAGCTTGGAGTGGTGGTCAAGGCTGGTGGAGTGGTGGCCAAGATGTTGGAGTGGTGCCCAAGGGTGTTGCTTGGGGCAAAAGGGTGATTATGGGTCGAGTTCATGGCTGATTTTGGACAGCCAACATCGGTCCCGGTTAAATGGTTGTCATTTACAAACCGTAATTCCGATTAAGCTCAAACTAGTGAGAATGGTTAGATATTGGAGTCCTCTACAACTTTTAGTTTTACCATATTTAGGGGTCTCATACAAAATTTAGAGATACAACCATTACATACGGTGTGCAAAAATCTGCGCCACCTTTGCCATTTGGCTATAACTATTCATTCTGACATCGAATAGGGTCGAGTTAAATGGCCAAATGATACAAGACATAGGGCTAAAAGCTCTAGTATTGTTACTTAAATACCTAAAAAAGCCTACTAATTTATCCCCAGATCCTATGTTTTATCAACGGATCAGATTCTGAAAACTATGAACTAGTTTAAGGGTGTAACGGGTTTTTTAGGGTTTTCGGGTTTAGGATTAGGGTTTAGGTTTTAGGTTTAAAGAAAAGTGTGCATTGGAGGCTTGCAACATGAGCTTAAAAAGGTTGTACGAAACTAGAAGAAATTTGGAGGGAAAATGGGAAATTTGAATTCTATGCTATGTTGATTTGTACATTATGCTTTAAAGAGTTGTACCATGGTTTAGGAGGGAAACATGGTTTGAATGTCGTGCTAAGTGAACTTGTACCCTAGGCTAGAAAGGTGGTATGAATGCTATAAAATTTTGGAGGGAAAACGGCTAAATTTGAATATTATGCATAACCGGGTTGTATATTGAGCTTTAAGAAGTTGTACTAGGGTTTTGGTGGGAAAGGATATTCAAATTATGATGCATTAGAAATTTATACACATGCCTTGAAAGCTTGTACCTTTGAATTGCATAAAAATATTACATATGATTAGGGTTTTGGTTTAAATGTTAACGTATAAGGTTCGTTTTAATAAAAAAAGTTATAAAATGGTACGTTAATTAGACTAGTAATGATATTTGTACATATTGTTGAACCTATCTATAATGTTTATATGTTATAAACTTTGATGGTGTTTGGTATTGGTAGGTGTGGGCTCTCGTTTACTTTTGTTATGTAACTAGGTTACATAATGGTATGGAATATAACAAAACAAAAAATTCCTGTGAAAATGATTGTACTTAATACAATAAATAGATATTACATTGATAAAAATTTAGGGTTGTTACAGTCCCCCAACCTTAAAGAAATCTCGTCATGAGATTTAGTTGGATGATAAAGTGATGTTTGGAGATAGATGTCCTTTGTTTCTGCTAGTCCCTGGTCAAATGATCCATTTTTGTTGCAGACTGACACTTGACTGTGCTAATATCATTCGTTTTGTGTGGTGTGATGTAGGGTGCATCTTGTACATAAAGGAAGGTTTCCAGTGTACCTTTTGTTTTCAGTATACCTTTTGTTCTCAGTTGGGGTGATAGCATAAGCCCTGACAGTTTCTTGTCTTCTATTCTGCTATTGGTGGTAATGGTTGTTATTGTTGTTGTTACGGTTATTTTGGTAGTTGTTGTTGTTGAGATCATTGGGGTAGTTATTGTTGTCACGATTATTAGGGTAGTTGTTGTTGTCATTGTTGGTGGTGTTCCTTCTATTCATCAACTTTTCATTTGTGGATCGTTAGATCCTTGCAAGAAACACAAGCTTTAGCTCTGATGTCGATAGCCCCTCTAGGCTATGTTGATGGCTTCTTCCAAAGTTTAAGGCTTTGATGCAGTAACGGTTCCTTCAATGCTTTGGGGCAATCCCCCGATGAAAACTTCCATAAGTTTCTCATTATTTGGCACCATGTTTAGACATAAAGTTGCCAATTCTTGGAATCTTCTAGCATAAGTCTTGAGATCATTTTCTTTTACAAGCATGTTGTAAAATTTATCCTCCATTTTCCTAACTTCAGTTCGAGGACAATACTTATTGGTCAAGAGCCTTTTCAATTCAGTCCGGGCGATCTTGTCGGCTTGCTCTATTCCAATAGGTTTAGCATAGGAATTCCACCAGGACAAGGCATCTTCGGTGAGAGTACCAATAGCAAAATTTCTTTTACATTCCCGGCTACATTTGCTACAAGAAAATATTGATTCAGTTCGCTCAAACCAACGGATGAGACCAACAGCTCCTTTTGTACCATTGAAAGTAGAAAGGTTGGCAACTCATAAACTCTTTGTAAGTACATTTTCTTCAGCAGGAGTTTCTCTTGGCTCAGGGTTCCTATTTGTATTGTCAGTATTTGCCATGTTAGCAGTTTGTGCTTCCAGAGCAGCAGCAACATTGTCAGCAACTAGTTGCCAGATGGCAGCCTGAGTCATAGTTGGTGCTGCAGATGTTGATGTTCTTTTGGGAGGCATTCTACCAATATATACAAGACAACATATAATAAGAATCCATAATATGATATAGTCATATCACAAGTTAAGGTATGAAAATTCTCATTATTATACAAAGACTTGTGATCATTCTTTGATATCACATTGCAGGACATAGCGGAGAATTTTGGAATTTAAGACTTCTAGAGATAGAGACGGAGATAATGGAATGAACAAATTCGAAACCAAAAGAAGTCTAGAGACTCATGATAATGATTAAATGAACCAAGAAAAGGAATTATTCGTACAAACGGATGAAAGAAAATTGTTCGTACGAATGCCATACACTTAAGCCCACTCAATTGCAAATCGTTATTTACATCCAAAGGCGTCCCAATCCATGTAAATAAGAATTTAGAAATTTATGGTTCAGTAGTTTATAATTTCCTTATTCAAATGAACAAAACGTCCTAATTCATTTCAATAAGACGATTATAAATCATCCTATTCAAGCATTACCAACACAAAACACAATATCAAAAAAATGTTGTGGTATGATTTTCTAAAATCATAAGAAGTAACGAGAAGAATAATAAGATGTTAATCAATCGTGTTGATGCCCTTAAAATGACATGTTACGAGGTAAAGATTTTGTTGTCGTATTCAATTAACCGACATGATTAAATGCGGTGGGTTACATGATGACTTATGCCACACATCCCGTGGTTGGATTCTAAACAAAAGCTGTAATGATAACGATCTAGTCTAGTGGTCTGGTGATCCTCCCTTATAGTTCCTGAGATTATGGATTGTATCCAAAAGTCTCTTCATATCTGATTAGTGGCGAACCTGGACATCCTCGATGATTAGTTCTAAAGTAGAAATTCTGAAGCGAGCAAGAGCAATCTTGTCGTTATGTCCCATTCGCTTTCTCTGAAGTCCAGCAATCTGAGCACGGGCTTCTTGAAGTTTGGTCTTTAGTTTGTCAAAATCTTGTTGTATGACCTTCTATTTTATCTTTCATTTCCTCAATGTGGTTAAGAGAGAGCTCATCTAAGTGATTCAAAATAGTCTCGATCTGTTGCTCATGACGTGCGTAAGACGTGTCTAGAGCGCCATGATAATTCTCTCCAATCTCAAATACTTGAGGCGGAGCAGACGGATTAGTAAAGGAAGATGATAGGAAACGAGCTTGTTTTTGAGGTGGCAGAATCTCTTCAAGAAGAAAGAAATCTTGAGGATCAAACATTGGTGATAGTGGTAACACTGGAGATGGAGGCAAAACAGTTGGTGGAGCAATAGGAGCTTGTATTGGTAGAATAGGTGATTCATTACTAGTAACATTATATGCTTGCATGACCTTCATATATTGATCATCGTGAAAAGGTGAGATGGCTGGAGAGGCCAAAAGATACTTAGATAAATCATCTGAAGGATCAGGAGAGGTGTTTCCCGATGAGGCTGGGAAATAGTCTGGTGAAGCCAGAGTATAGTCAGGAGTATGTGTGGAGGAAAAAGCATCCTCAATATCAGAATCAGATAGGACGATAATAGGGTGGGTGGATGTAGACATAATTGTGTAACAACCCAATGGAAAAATTACATAAGTTATTTATATATAATTAATAGTTATGTATCATTTGCTACGCAAATCTCTTTACATACTATTCAGGAAATGTAGTGGCATGGAGGACTTTCTTGGATAGAAAAAGTAGTTATAGTTTAGGTTTTAACCTTGTTCCTTATAACCGAGGCTCTTGATACCAATCTGTAACACCCCCATTTTCACATATAGCAGCGGAAGCTAAGTTTTGGGGTATTACTTCATGAATCAACAGTCATAATCATAGAAAATGGCTCATAAAGAGACGTTTTAGAAAATTTAGTTATTATTCAATAAAATCAGAGTTTTACAAAAACAGAGGTCCCAAAATCTATATGAAAACATAAAGTTTGAATGATAACAAGTTTGAACGTCCTCAAGTCTAATGTCACTCCATGCCATAGGTTGTTCAATACTGAGATAAATGAGAATGCTTTAAAGTGGTCAACACAAATGTTAAGTGAAATTCATAGGTTTGAAATGTAATAGTTGAATACAAGTCATTATAATGGTAATAATTGCATGCATTTATAATTATCATGGAAAACACTATTATTGCCCTAAGCTCATGCAACCAAACATTAACCATAATTCAAGTTGTTACAAATTGTTTCCATATGGGTGCCTCTACCCAAAGATGTTGTGGGAGCCTCTACCCAAAGATGTGGTGGGAGCCTCTACCTAAAGATGTGGTGGGAGCCTCTACCCAAAGATGTTGTGGATGCCTCATGGCAAATGGAGGTAACTTAGGCAATAATATATCAGGATGACATACAGTTAAAAATACTTGTATTTATGGTTTATAGCATGTATCACCCCACGGGATTTTAGAAAACATGTAAAGGTGAGACTATGAACTCACCTTGATAAGGTAGTTGATTGATTTGATTTGCAATTTCAAATAGGAGTAAACAGCCTCGTCACGCAACCTGAGGTAATATGTCAAGTCTCAGTTTGATTGTTTCAAAACTTTATTTCATAAAGTTTAACGTAATTAACTTTGCTTTATTAGTTTGTGAAAACATCGTATCACTGTCCGGGCTATCATAATCTAGCGTCAAGAAGGAAAAAAGGGTTTTTAATCCTTTTGGCTGTTGTGGGTCGACGAAGGGCAGCCCTCCTCATGGGGTTGCTATTGCTGCTGCTTTGAGTGGAGGAAAAAAAATAACACAAACAAGTTGTTCAACGTTTAATATACATGCTGATACAATAACATATTTTTATTTATATTTACAAAGTTAATCCTTTTAATATAACTTTTATAATCTTTAAACCCTTAACTTTAAAGAATGGTAAAACAAGTCCTTATGGTTTTAAGTTTAAAATAATTACATTTTCAGCCCCTCTAGTTATAAGTTTCAAGAATTTAAAATATATACCCCTTTGCATGAAAACATTTGCGAATTTAGTCCAAAAACCATAATATTGATATTTTTGATTTAGAAATTAATTTTGCAGGTTATAACTTATTAGAATAAGCTAAAATAAGTTAAGTTTACAAGCTTATAGCTTATAGAAATAGCTTGTGAACTTAAAAATCTAAAACGGGTTCGTTTGGTTTAGGTAAACCAAAACGCATGGGTTTGTGGTTCAAGGCTTAAACAAGTGACTTACACATGATCTAATAAAGCTAATGAAAGATCTAAAATGAAGTAAAAGCTTATAGAACAAGGTTGAAGGCTTACTAGTACTTGAAATAATGAAAATGTGTCGAATGGAGCAAAAACAACTTGAAAACTTAAAAGATGAATCAAGAGACTTCTTTCTTCTTGTTTCTTGGCTTCTACTTGCTGTATACTTTCTTTTTAATCTTCCTTGGACTTGTTTAGATCATGACTTGAGGTAATATGAAGTTTTGATGGTGAATATGTATGTATGTATGTATGTATGCGTGGGTATATATAGGGTAGAGAAGGAGTAGAGGCCAAGTTGGATGGAGTAAGGACCAAGTAAACTTGGAGTGGGGTTCAAGGTTCAGCTAGGGTGACTAAGGAAGGCTATGGAGGTGTAGCTTAGCAAGGTGGAAGAAGATGGTGAAGTTAGGGTGGTGACAAGGGTAGTATATAACTTGGTGGCCAAGTTGGATGATGGTGGTGCTAGGGTGCTTGCTAGGTGACATGTGGGTGAAGGTGGTGGTGAGGTCATAGAGCTACTTGAGGTGCTTGAGGTACTTGGTAGCTTAGTTTTTAAGTTAGAACTAGTTTAGGGGTGGCGAGTTCATGGCTGTTTTTGGACAGCCAACATCGGTCCTGGTAAAATGGTTGTCATTTACAAACCGTAATTCCGATTAAGCTCAAACCAGTGAGCATGGTTAGATATTTGAGTCCTCTACAACTTTTAGTTTTACATATTTAGGGGTCACTATACAAAAATTTAGAGATAACAGCCATTTACTACAGGTGTGCAGAATCTGCGCACCTTTGCCATTTCGGCTATAACTAATTCATCCGACATCGAATCGGGTCGAGTCAACCGGCAAAATGATCACAAGACATAGGGCTACAACCTAGTATTTTTACTTAATACCCAAAGCCTACTGATTTTTCCCAGATCCTATGTTTTATCAACGGATCAGATTCTGAAAACTATGAACTAGTTTAAGGGTGTAACGGGTTTGCTAGGGTTTTCGGTTTAGGATTATTGTTTAGGTTTTAGGTTTAGTGTAGGACTAGTTAAGGTTAGGGTTGAAGAGAAAAGTGTGCATTGGAGGCTTGCAACATGAGCTTAAAAAGGTTGTATGAAACTAGAAAAAATTTGAATGGAAAATGGGAAATTTGAATTCTATGCTATGTCGATTTGTACATTGTGCTTTAAAGAGTTGTACCATGGTTTAGGAAGGAAACATGGCTTGAATATTGTGCTAAGTGAACTTGTACCCTAGGCTAGAAAGGTGGTATGAATGCTATAAAGTTTTGAAGGGAAAACGGCTAAATTTTAATATTGTGCATAACCGGGTTGTATATTGAGCTTTAAGAAGTTGTACTAGGGTTTTGGTGGGAAAGGATATTCAAATTATGATGCATTAGAAATTTGTACACATGCCTTGAAAGCTTGTACCTTTGAATTGCATAAAAATATTACATATGATTAGGGTTTTGGTTTAAATGTTAGCGTATAAGGATCATTTTATAAAAACGTTATAAATGGTACGTTAAATAGATAACGTATTGATATTTGAACATATTGCTTGACATATTATAATGTTTATTTGAAATAAACGTTGATGAGGTTTGTATTGGTAGTTGTGTGAGCTCGTTTACTTTGGTTATGTAAACTAGGTTACATAATGGATGGAATAAAAACAAAACAAAAATTCCTGTGAAAATGGTTGTACTTAATACAATAAGTAGATATTACATTGATGAAAATTTAGGGTTGTTACAGTCCCTTAACCTTAAAGAAATCTCATCCCGAGATTTAATTGGATGATAGAGTTATGTTTGGAGATAGATGTCCTTTGTTTTTGCAGTCCCTGGTCAAATGACCCACTTTGTTGCAAGTCTGACACTTGATAATGCAAAATCATGTGTGATACAGGGCGCATCTTGCACACAAAGGAAGGTTTATAGTGTACCTTTTGTTTTTAGTATACCTTTTGTTCTCAGTTGGGGTGGTAGCATAAGCCTTAACAGTTTTTTGTCTTCTATTCTGTTGGTGGTGGTAATGGTTGTTATTGTTGTTGTTACAGTTATTGGGGTAGTTATTGTTGTCACGATTATTGGTGTAGTTGTTGTTATTACGATCATTGGGGTAGTTATTGTTTTCACGATTATTGGGGTAGTTGTTGTTGTCATTGTTGGTGGTGTTCCTTCTATCATCAAACTTTCGTTTTTGATTGTTGGTTCCTTGCACAGAACCATACTTTAGTACCTAATTCAATAGCCTCTCGGCTATGTTGATGGATTCTTCCAAAGTTTGAGGCTTTGATGCAGTAACGGTTCCTTCAATGCTTTGGGGCAATCCCCCGATGAAAACTTCCATAAGTTTCTCATTATTTAGCACAATGTTTGGACATAAAGTTGCCAATTCTTGGAATCTTCTAGCATAAGTCTTGAGATCATTTCCTTTTACAACCAAGTTGTAAAATTCATCCTCCATTTTCCTGACTTCAGATCGAGGACAATACTTATTGGTCAAGAGCCTTTTCAATTCAGTCCAGGCGATCTTGTCGGCTTACTCTATTCCAATAGGTTTAGCATAGGAATTCCACCAGGTCAAGGCATCTTCGGTGAGAGTACCAGTAGCAAATTTCACTTTGCAGTCCTCGGTACAGTTACTACAAGAAAATACTGATTCAATTCGCTCAAACCAACGGATGAGACCAACAGCTCCTTCCGTACCATTGAAGTAGAAAGGTTGGCAACTCATAAACTCTTTGTAAGTAGATTTTCTTGCAGCAGGAGTTTCTTTTGGCTTGGGGTTCCTATTTGTATTGTCGGTATTTGCCATGTTAGCAGCTTGTGCTTCCAGAGCAGCAGCAACACTGTCAGCAACTAGTTGTCGGATGGCAGCCTGAGTCATAGTTGGTGCTGCAGATGTTGATGTTCTTTTGGGAGGCATTCTATCAATATATACAAGACAACATAGAATAAGAATCAATAATATGATATAGTCATATCACAAGTTAAGGTATGAAAATTCTCATTATTATACAAAGACTTGTGATCATTCTTTGATATCACATTGCAGGATATAACAGAGAATTTTGGAATTTAAGACTTCCAGAGATAGACACGGAGATAATGGAATGAACAAATACCAAACCGAAAGAAGTCTAGAGACTCATGATAATGATTAAATGAACCAAGCAAAGGAATTATTCGTACAAATAGATGAAAGAAAATTGTTTGTACGAATGCCATACACTTAAGCCCACTCAATTGCAAATCGTTATTTACATCCAAAGGCGTCCCATTCGCTTTCTCTGAAGTCCAGCAATCTGAGCACGGGCTTCTTGAAGTTCGGTCTTTAGTTTGTCAAAATCTTGTTGTATAACCTTCTATTTTATCTTTCATTTCCTCAATGTGGTCAAGAGAGAGCTCATCTAAGTGACTTAAAATATCTTTGATTTGTTCTTCATGGCGTGTGTATGACGTGTCTGAAGCGCCATGATAATTCTCTCTGATCTCAATTGCTTGAGATTGGGTAGGAGGATTGGTAGAGGAAGATGATCGGAAATGGGATCGTTCATGAGGTGGCAGAATTTCTTCTGGAATGAAGAAATCAAACATTGGTGATAATACTAGAGATGGAGGTAAAGTAGTTGGTGAAACCATAGGAACTTGTGGTGGAATCAAAGGTTCATTATTGTTAGCATCATATGCTTGTATTGCATGCATATATGAATCATCATGAGAGGATGAGACGGCTAGTAGGATTAACCCATTCTCAGATAAAGAAGAAGTATTTCCCGGTGAAGCTGGGAAATAGTCTGAAGAGGCCGGGAGATAATTTAGGGAAATTAGAGGAAAAACCATCCTCGACATCAGAAGTAAGATGAGTGGGTGAAGACACCACTCTGTAACAACCTAGTGGAATATAAGTATAAATTATTTATATTTAGTAAATAGTTATGTATTATTTGCTACGCAAATATCTTTCATACACTATTCGAGGAAATGCAATGGCACGGAGGACTTTCTTGGATGAAAAGTAGTTATAGTTTAGGTTTTAACCTTGTTCTCTATAACCATGAGCTTTGATATCAATCTGTAACACCCCTATTTTTCACATATAGCAGCGGAAGCTAAGTTTTGGGGCATTACTTCATGAATCAACAGTCACAATCATAGAAAATGACTCATAAATAGACGTTTTAGAAAATTTAGTTATCATTCTATATAATCAGAGTTTTATAAAAACAGAGGTCCCAAAATCTATATAAAAACATAAAGTTTGAATGATAACAAGTTAGGATGTCCTCAAGTCCAATGCCACTCCGTGCCATAGTTTGCTCAAATACCTGAGATAAACATGCTAAAAGGGTCAACACAAAGGTTGAGTGAAATTCATAGGTTTGAAATATAATAGTTGAATACAAGTCATTGTAATGGTAATAATTGCATGCATTTACAATTATCATGAAAAACAGTATTATTGCCCTAAGCTCATGCAACCAAACATTAACCATAATTCAAGTTGTTACAAATTGTTTCCATATGGGTGCCTCTACCCAAAGATGTTGTGGGAGCCTCTACCCAAAGATGTGGTGGGAGCCTCTACCCAAAGATGTTGTGGGAGCCTTTACCTAAAGATGTGGTGAGAACCTTGATAAGTGCTTAATTACACATATCTTTTACCTCTAAAAACGAGCTTAAATGTCCAAAAACAGACAAAAACTGCCAAATATATGTTTGTTTTGCATTTGTATTGTGCAGGAAGTGGATATCAACAAAAAGACAGAAAACCAAGCCAAAATGACAAAACTGAGCATGGAATGGAAAAGACTATGCAAAATCAAGGCCAAAGTCCAAAAATGCCAAAGTCAGAGTCAAAAAAACATAGGTCACAAAATCTACATGAAAAACATAGGTCCCAAAATCTCAACATGCAAACATAAAGGATTGAATGATAACAAGATTTGACGTCCCTCAAGTCCATGCCCCTCATGCCATAGGTTGCTCAATTACCTGTGATAAACATTCTAAAAGGGGTCGAACATAAAGTTGACGTGAAATTCATAGGTTTGAAATGTAATAGTTGAATACAAGTCATTGTAATGGTAGTATTTGCATGCATTTACAATTATCATTGAAAACAATATTATTTCTCTAAGGTCATGCAACCAAACATTAACCATAATTCAAGTTGTTACAAATTGTTTCCATATAGGTGCCTCTACCCAAAGATGTTGTGGGAGCCTCTACCCAAAGATGTGGTAGGAGCCTCTACCCAAAGATGTTATGGGAGCCTCTACCCAAAGATGTTTTAGATACCTCATGGCAAATAGGGTAATTTAGGCAATAATATATCATGATAGCATACAGTTGGAAAACACTTATATTCATGGTTTATAGCACGTATCACCCTCGCGGGTTTATAAAACATTCAAAAGATTGAATTGCGAGGCTATGAACTCACCTTGATAAGGTAGTTGATTGATTTGAAATTGAATTCAAATGGGAGTAAACGGCCTCGTCACGCAACCTGGGGTAATATGTTAAGTCTCAGTTTGATTGTTGATATTCTAAATTTTATTTCATAAATTTTAACGAAAATGATTAATTTGGTTCAATTAATTTTATGGAAATAACGTAGCAACGTTCGTGCCTATCATAATCCAAGTAGGTCATTTAGGAAAACTGAATTAGTAGCTAGGACACTTTAAATCGTAAGTTACAGCAACTCATCAAAGCGTTACCCAAATGAAATCCCTCACAATAAATTTTCCAGTAACGTTAATACTTAAATAGATTAAAATAATAAATTACCTTTTTAAGTTTTTGTTCAAAGTTAGTAGATATAAATTATGTTAAATATATTAACCTAATCGATTTATGATGTTTCGATTCGATAAATGATAACGATAAATGTGTCGGGCTTTAATAATATTGAGTCTTATAATATTTAAATATATTTTTATAATTAATATAAAAATATTACATTTTATACCCTTGATAATATGAAAATGACAATATATACCCTTAGTATATATTTAGTTACAAAATTAACCCTTTACATATAATTTTATACCTTTAAATCCATAACTTTTAGGTGTTGACAAAAACAGCCCCTGTAGTTTAACTTTAAGTTATTTACATTTTCAGCCCCTCTAGTTTATAAGTTTCAATATTTACAATATATACCCCTTTGCATGAAAACGATTTCATTTCTAGTCCAAAATCCATAATAGTTGTATTTTTTAATCTCAAAAGTATTTTGCAGCTTATAAATTGCATAAAATTAATTAGAAATTAAGTAACATTTTATATGAGCTTGGAGCTATGAAATGACTTATGAGCTCGTTTAATCCAAAAGTGTAAGTTTGGGTTTAAAATCATAACTCGATGGGTTTGAGCTTTAAGGGTTCATTTCACATGATCAAAAGGATGTATAAGAGCATATATATGATCTAGAATAGCTTATAGAATGAGTGATAGATTTACAAGAACTTATATGGGATCGAAAATGGTGGAATGAGTCAAAATCCTTAAGAGATGAACTTAAAGCTTCTTTTCTAACCTTGGCTCGAATTGTTGTGCCTTCTTCCTTAACTTCCTTAGCTCAGCTAAACCTACATGAGAGAAATTTGAGTTTAATTGGTTGAGTTTGAAGATGCATTCATAATGCGACATTATATAGGGTAAGCGAATGAGTGGTGCCCAAGGTGTAAGGCTTGGAGAGACCAAGTTGTATAGCATGGAGTGGTGGCCAAGGTTGTGAGTGGTGGAAAAGATGTTGGATGGTGCCACAATGGTGTTGCTTATGTGTCAAAAAAGGTGATTAATGGACAAGATCAATGGCTGTTTTGACAGCCAACAACAAGTCCCATAAAATGGTTGTCATTTTACAAACCGTAATTCCGATTAAAAGCTCAAACCAAGTGGAGCTGGTTTAGATATTTGAGTCTTTACAACTTTTAGTTTTACATATTTAGGGTCATTATACAAAAGTTTTAGAGATAACACATTTACTATAGGTGTGTCCGAATCTGCGCACCTTTGCCATTTTGGCTATAACTAATTCATCCGACATCTAATTGGGTCGAGTCAACCGGAAAAATGATCACAATACATAGGGCTACAACCTAGTATTTTTACTTAATACCCAAAGCCTACTGATTTTCCCATATCCTATGTTTTATCAACGGATTAGATTCTGAAAACTATGAACTAGTTTAAGGGTGCAACGGGTTTGCTAGGGTTTTCAGGTTTAGGATTAGAGTTTAGGTTTTATGGTTAGTGTAGGACTAGTTAAGGTTAGGGTTTAAGAGAAATGTGTGCATTGAAGGCTTGCAACATGAGCTTAAAAAGGTTGTACGAAACTAGAAGAAATTTAGAGGGAAAATAGGAAATTTGAATTCTATGCTATGCTGATTTGTACATTGTGCTTTAAAGAGTTATACCATGTTTTAGGAGGGAAACATGGTTTGAATGTTGTGCTAAGTGAACTTGTACCCTAGGCTAGAAAAGTGGTATGAATGCTATAAAGTTTTGGAAGGAAAATGGCTAAATTTTAATATTGTGCATAACCGGGTTGTATATTGAGCTTTAAGAAGTTGTACTAGGGTTTTGGTGGGAAAGGATATTCAAATTATGATGCATTAAAAATTTGTACACATGCCTTGAAAGCTTGTACCTTTGAATTGCATAAAAATATTACATATGATTAGGGTTTTGGTTTAAATGTTAACGTATAAGGTTTGTTTTATAAAAACGTTATAAATGGTACGTTAGATAGATAACATATTGATATTTGAACATATTACTTAACATATTATAATGTTTATTTGACATAAACATTGATGGGGTTGGTATTGGTAGTTGCGTGAGCTCGTTTACTTTGGTTATGTAAACTAGGTTACATAATAGATGGAATAAATACAAAAAAAATATTCCCGTGAAAATAGTTGTACTTAATACAATAAGTAGATATTACATTGATGAAAATTTAGGGTTGTTACATTAACTGTCACATATTGGATGTGAAATTGCGTGTCTAGTTGTAGGGCTTCCCAATGGATCTTCCAAAGTTCGATAGAAGTGTTGAACCAGATCTTTGTTTCGGATAATGAATTTATTCTCGAATTAGAAAGTTAATGAACAAAAATTATTTTCACATAATAATAAACGGATGTTCCATCGATAGAGTACCAAGTACGGTGATTCACATACTGTGACAATTGGTAGCGTGTGATTTTTTGTGTTTACATTAATGGATTTTCCAATGTTCGGTAAACGTGTAGAACAGGATCTTTGTTTTAGATAATAAATTGATTCTCGAATTAGAAACTTAATGGAAACAAATTATTTTTGGATAATAAATGTATCATCCATTGATAGAGTACCAAGTAGGGTGATTTACATATCGTGACAATTGGTAGGTGGTGATTCTTGTGTTTGTATTAGTAGTTCTTTATTTACCTATAAAGGTCGATTTAGGTTATATTTTATTGTTATTGACTAATATCATGGAAATAAAAAGTAGCTAACTAATTAACATAGATTTTATTTTGAGGTCTATTCACATGATAAATTACGGTACTAAAAATACACCATCTTCATAAAAATACGGTGGAACTTAACATCTTGCAGGTGCAATTATAGAAAACGTCATGATGGCATTCTTATATGGTACTTAATACACATATGTGAAGGGAACATGGAAGCATTAAAAGTAGAACAAACATGCTAATGATGTAACCAATATGCATAAAGAACCGATTTGTACCAAGCGAGCAATAATCGCATATACGGAAGTGTGCTCAAGATCTAAAGCAGAAACACCAAGTTCGGCTGCAAAAGCTAAGACGTAGACAAAGAGACTCATGATGGCAACCATGATAGCACGAGGGTGTGTTTCGAAAGGAAATCCAGGTTGTCCCTGAGACTTTATTGCTAGAAAAGCAAGCAGAGTACTTATGATAAAAGTTAGTGCCTTACGGGGCATGATGAAACCTTCTTCTAATAGTACTACTTGAAACATAAATGAATGGGCTTGACTCGCAACAAGTGTGGTTATTTATAGAGATATCATGCTATCAAAATACAAAGCAAATATCACGTATATTAAGAATGAAAAATCACGCATATAAAATAGAAACATATTTTCCAAAAGCATCGATAGAGTACCAATTAGGGTGATTCGCATATTGTGACAATTGGTAGGTTGTGATTTTGGTCTTTACATTAGTAACTTTTAGAGTTCATATATGAGTGATTTACCTATAACGGCCGATTTTGGTTATATTTTATTGTTAATAGCTCATATCAGTGAAACAGAAAATAGCTAACGGGTCAACATGAATTTAGTCTGAGGTCCATTCACATTAGAAATTATAGTACTAAAACACACCATGCTTACTACATGGTTCCTATTTATTTTTATGAAGGAATATATATGCCATGTATGTTCTAATTTATAACTAACAAGAGATATGATATGTATTATAAAAAAAAGAAACATATCAACAATACTACTAAAATAAACAATGAACCAAATACTTCCCAAGCAAGAAATAATGGTATAATTAAAGTGCGGTCACAACGTGCAACAAAAATGATAAATTTAGTAGCAGAAGCCAAACCATAGGCTAGGAGACTCATGACAACAACCATGATGGCGCGATGGTGTGTTTGAAAAGAAAATGCACCATTCTCCTTAAATATATTTATCAATTTATCAGGAGTATAGTGAATATACATTTCCTGGAAGAACAAACAATATATGAGGTTCATTCACATGAGAAACTATAGAGCTAAAAACACATTGTATTTAATATGAATAAGGTAGGACTAATTAACATCTTGCACCTGCCATTACAAAAAAACATAATCCTGGCATTCTTATATGGTACTAATACACAATTGTGAAATGAACATGGAAGTATCAAGAATAGATCAAACATGTGAAGAATGTAACAAAGATGCACAAAAAACCTATTCTTACTAAGTGAGCAATAATCGCATATAGGGAAGTGTGATCAAGACCTGAGTCAGTAACACCAAGTTCGACTGCAGAAGCCATCCCGTACACAAGGAGAACGGTAACAACAACCATGATAGCACGAGGGTGTGTTTCGAAAGGGAATTCAGGTTCTCCGGTCGACTTTTTTTCTACAAAAAGCATGCATAGTACTTTTGATAAAGGTTAGTGTAAAAAGGAGCATGATGACACCTTCTTCCACTAATACTACTTGTAGGTAATAGTTAGACCATAAATGGAGCACATGCGATAATAAACCACCATATATTGCTTCTAGATTAAAGACATGACCGGTATGTAGAACTAAAAACGAACATCAAGAATATTTCATGTATGGTTCGCATAGGTTGAGGCTCAGTGTCGATTACTTCCTCGGCAACATGAATATTTGTGGGAGAAGGCATCACCATTTATCTTTGGGCAAATCGCATAAAAAGGTACCCATCTTAGGTTTAATGTCAATTAAAGGTACTCATCTTTTTTTTCTCAATTTAAGGTATCGATCTTTTTTTTGTTGCAACGTTAGACAATTAACAGGTTTTTCGGTTACATTTCTAACGATCGTTATTTTATTATTGCATCGTTAGTCCTTTATATGATTTTGTTAAAAAAAATATTTTCTACTTATTTTTAAAAATTATACACGTTTTATACACACATTTTTTACACGTTTTTATACACACATTTTTTACACGTTTTTATACATAGTTTTATAAATATTTTTATACACACATTTTTATGCACGTTTTTATACACACATTTTTATACACGTTTTTATGCACACATTTTTCTACATGCTTTTATCATGAAATTTGTTTTTTTTTTTCGATTTTATACATGCATTTTTATACACGTTTTTACAGACACATTTTTATGCACTTTTTTTAAAAAACGTGGATAAAATTGTGTGTAAAAACGTGTATAAAAATATGTGTATAAAACGTGTCTATAAAAATGTGTATAAAAATGTGTGTATAAAACCGTGGATAAAATCATGTAGAAAAACGTGTATAAAAATATGTGTATAAAAATGTGTGTATAAAAACGTGTAAAAAATGTGTGTATAAAAACGTGTAAAAAATGTGTGTATAAAACGTGTATAAGTTTTAAAAATAAGTAGAAAATACTTTTTTTAACAAAATCATATAAAGGACTAACGATGCAATAATAAAATAACGATCGTTAGAAATGTAACCGAAAAACCTGTTAAAATACTAACTTTGCAACAAAAAAAAAAGATTGATACCTTAAATTGAGAAAAAAAAATGAGTACCTTTAATTGACATTGAACCTAAGATGGATACTTTTTTTATGCGATTTGCCCTTTATCTTTTCTTGGTGAGGATAGGGTAGGTGGAGGCTGAGAAATTGGAACAGATTGGTTGACTTAATTGGAAAACTGACCAGTGATGCCATGTTGGGACTATATGATATTGTTTGGTTGCCAAAGGAGATTTTCCCCATGCCAAAACTTGCTTTTAGCCAAATAAAATTTCCCTTTCAAAAGGTAAATGATGATGCCTTTTCCCCCCGATATGTTGCCGAGGTAGTAATCAACACCAAGCCAAAACCCACACAAACCAAACATGACAGATTCTTCATATGTTTGTTTTTAGAGAGAATTACATAAATCGTC
This sequence comes from Tanacetum coccineum, assembly GCA_026074375.1. Classification (NCBI taxonomy): domain Eukaryota; kingdom Viridiplantae; phylum Streptophyta; class Magnoliopsida; order Asterales; family Asteraceae; genus Tanacetum; species Tanacetum coccineum. Next base: position 35,231 of record BQNB010046716.1, read on the forward strand.
CTTGTGGTTTGTCGAATCTAATATATTTGGTCCTTGTGCTTTTTTGGGTTTTTTGATCAATTACGGGTTTGGTCCCTTGACTAACATTTCCTTAGTTTGACCAAGGGACCAAACCCGCAATGGATCAAAACCACAAGGGACCAAACCCGTAATGGATCAAAACCACAAGGACCAAATCCGATAAAAAAAGCACAGGGACAAAATCTGTTAGATCCGGCAAACCACAAGGACGATTTATGTAATTCTCTCTTGTTTTTATTTCTACATATGGGTCACGTCTTTAATCTAGAAGCAATACATGGTCGTTTATTAGCGTCTATGTTCCACTTATGGTTTTACTATTGCCTATTTACCTACAAGTGCAAGTAGTATTAGTGGAAGAAGGTGTCATCAAGCCCCGTTTTGCAATAACCTTTATCATAAGTACTCTGATTGCTTTTGTAGAAATAAAGTTGCAAGGACAACCTGGGTCCATTTCGAAACACACCCTCGTGCTATCATGGTTTCCATGACCACTCTCCTTCTGTACGGCTTGGCTTCTGGAACTTGATGTATGACTTAGCTTCTACAACTGAACTTGTGGTTTTTGCTTCAGGTCTTGATCACAATTCTGTATATGCCACTATTGCTTGCTTGGTATGGATAGGTTCTTTGTGCATCTTGGTTACATCGTTGGGATATTTGTTCTACTTTTGATACTTCAATGTTCCATTCACATTTGTGTATTAGTACCATATAAGAATGCCACCATCAGTTTTTTAGTAATGGCACCTTAAAGATGTTAAGTCATGTCGTATTCTTATTAAATATGGTGGGTTTTTAGTTCTGTAATTTCTCATATGAATGGACCTCAGATATTGTTCGTTTTCCATGAAATGTATTTTACCATTAGCTATTTTTTCTTACACTAATATATGAACTCATAATAATAAAACATAGCCCAAATCAGCTATTATACATAAACAAGTAACATGTGAACTCTAAAAGTTACTAACGTGAAATCAAAATCACCATCTTACATATTGTCAACGATATGTGAATTACCATACTTGATATTTTACTGATGATTTTGGAAAATACGCTTCTATTTTATATTTGTGATTTTTCATTCTTAATATGCGTGATCTTTGGTTTGTATTTTGCTAGCATAATATTAGGGACAATGTTCACTTTTAAGTGCAGGGAGGGTAATGAAAGCCTTAGAAACTATTCATTCATTTGCATTTGTTTTGTCCTTCAAAAGATGTGTAATATTCAGGTTGTCCCTGCGACATTATTTCTACAAAAGCGAGAAATAATTGTGTAAACGGGAGTGTGATCAAGACCTGAAGCAGAAAAACCAAGTTCGGCTACAGAAGCCAATCCGTACACAGGGAGACTAGGGAGACTGGTGACATCAACCATGATGGCACGAGGATGCTTTTCAAAAGGATATCCATGTTGTCCCTATGACTTTATTTCTACAAAAACAAGCAGAGTACTTATGATAAAGATTATAGCAGAACAGGGCATGATGACACCTTCTTCGGCAAATACTACTCGCAAGTAATAGTTAGACCATATGTTAAACATAGGCGCTAATAAACCACCATGTATTGCCTCTAGATTAAAGACTTAACCTATGTGTTGAAATAACAACTAACATGTGAAGACCCTGTGACGCAGAACGGAAGCGTGCTATAAACCCTAACTAAGGTTCAAGACGAATCACAAAGGAATAAAAGACTTAAAGTGTTAAAATTCTATTGATAATTGAATATTGAATATTGAATGACTAAACAATAAACTCAAGCCCTATATTTATAGGAGAAGTAAACTTAGAGAAAAAGTCAAGAATAACAAAAATATTGAAACTAAATAAAAGTCAATAAACAAAATATGGAAACCATATTTTGTTATTAATATTAAAATTAGATTACTTATTTTTGGTAGTACCCTTACTTTTTCCATGCTCTAAGTGATCCATATATTCTTCTGCTAGCTCTTGAATCATGTCCTCATCATTCCCCCTCCTTTTAGAAGAACTCGTCCTTGAGTGCTTTCCCTCATTCACGTCCTCGGAGTGAAATTTATATATATCTGACACATTGAACGTCTTCAAAATACTCATAGTATTTGGCAAGTCTACCACATAAGCATTATTATTAATCTTTCGAAGTATTTTGTACGGACCATATTTCTTTAATAGTAACTCCATAAGTAATATTTCCAGGATCTTATCATTACTCCGCCCCGCAAAAACACCGTGTCCTCAAGGTGTTCCTTTAAAATCTTGAGCCATGTAATACCAGGATCCCATGTTCTTCTTTGCGCACAAACCATTTCTTGTTTCAACCAAACATTCGTACAAATCTGCCCAATAGAGACCGCGTACCCCCACGTTAACCTCATAATATGCCATCTCAATGTGTTATGATATGGCTTACATTCGTCTGTCAAATGTTGTCCATCAAGATCATTAGAGAAGTATTCTTTGATAATGTTTGGACCTGATCCTAGCATCATAAGAGGCTCTCTTCTACTGCCATAATTGGTATGAAAATATCAGCTTCCTCCCTAGTTAAAACAATCAAAAAATCTTCTAAATTACTACCATTGTCTCCACTTATTTCAGTTGTGGCAGGTTGTGTTAGAAACTTTACAATTTCCTCATCAGAACATGCCACCAGTAGGTGTTGTTCTTCTGGTCTTGATCCATCATCATAATCTTTAGTGACAAAGATCTGTGATTTAGGATTTGATAGTAACGTGCCCACAACAACAAATACAGAATCGACTCCCCGTTAAGTGCAAGAAAGCTCAAGCATAAAATTCATCGACATATCGACCCAAGGACTCTCAGGTACGGGAAAGGGCATATAAATACCTGTATCGATAGGGCAAACTTTGATAATTTTTAAAAGGGTTTTTCTAACTTATGCCTTACGGGCACATGTTAAAGGAGGACCCACTGTATGTGTGTCAGCTTCTTAATGGCCAGCAGTCAGTCACTGAGTGGTCCTCGTATCAGGCCTCATAATCACTGGCTATTCAGAAGATAGGGCCCTCCTTAACCTATGCTCATGGGGCACAAGTTAGAAAAATCCTTTTTAAAAGCTATATTACAAACCAGTTTGTCATAGAGGTAAATTACAAAAATAGTCAGATATTTTGAAATATTTATGTTGCAACTTTTTTCGTTAGGAGGCACCCTACCTCCTTTTTGTCTCCGCCAATGTTTCCATCTCTAATCTATATATTGTGAATACGATGAAAAGAAGATTGGCGCTCAGCTGAAAAAACCTACATCACGTACCTTGCTTAAGGGATCAACATTTTTCTTCCTCGAACAGAAAAAAAAGTTTCGCTTCAAGAAACATCAAATTTATTTGTAATGTCATAGATATTGCAATGCATATGCTTAGATGAAAAGCAAGTATAATGTTCAAAAACATGTCCATCAAGGAAATCATATGCGTGTCAATTGTCATAATTATGAAAAAGAAAATTCATATATGTACCGTGAATCAAACGTAACTTTTAAGTAACTAATAAATGAGTAACGTAATCGGTCAACGAAACAAAAGTCAAACATCTTTTTTTTACCTAAAATTAGCAAGGTACCCGTGCGTTGTAGCGACGGGTACCATGTAATTAAAGTTTAGATGTCAACAAAACAAAAAGGAAATGATTAACCGAAAAATAAAAAATGATCTCAGTTTGACCCGATTCACCTGTTTTTACCGGTATTGACCGGTCATCTTCGTTTTATTTTCGGACAGATTTTATTGGCTAGCCAAACTAGTGGTGACTCCGATTTCTGGTTGAACCCGTTGGNTTTTATACCATAACAAACTGAATTAAGCAAGGAATTAAGTTGACCAGATATTAAATAAGCTATATAAGCAAGAACAAGCAATTTTCAATAACTAATAAGCAACAAAATAACCTGGAACATATAAAGCAATATGAAAGGCTAAAATGGACAGTTTTTGAGAAAACTTTAAAAGAAACTGAAAATTTTCATTAAAATTAAAAAGGTTACAAGGTTTTTAAATTAAAATGACAGAAAGACAATAAAAACATGAATTAAAGCTAAACTAAACTACTCCTACATATTTCCCCTTTCTCTGTCTCCTTTTTCATTATATAAGCAGCCAAGGTTCTCATAGTGTGCTAGTTGTGCTTGTTATGTGAGAGAGCTCAAAGACCCATCTTGACCCTCAATTTGCCTTGGCCATCAATCAAATCAATCCTGACCCTTGATCTTTCCTTTGACGAATTGGGTGAATGGGGATTGCCATGGTGGATTTGTAGGTTAGTAGTGTGGGGTAAACTGTTTTGGAGTGGGGTGGGAGAATGGGGTTGGTTATTGTCGATTGTTGTAGGGTACGAATGAAAACGATGGGTGTACAGTAGTGTTGGCAGGAAAAAAGTTATAAGGGTGCAGGGGAAAACTTTGGTGAGATGGCAAGATGAACCCCTGAAGTTGTATTGTTTGATTGCAGCATTGGTCCTTGTACTATGCACCTTTGGTCCTTGAGGTTAAGTGGTGCTTGCATAGTTAGTCCTCAAGGACTAACAACGAAAGGGAATAAGGGAGTGGGCTAATGGTGTTATGGGAATGGATTGGGCCTTAGCAGTTTGGGCCCGTTTGGTTTTTAATTAAAAAGTGAAATTGGGCCGGGTTTTATATAAAGTTTATATAAGTGGGCTGACCCGGGCCCACTAGGTGGGTACGGGTGGGCCCACTTTTAGCAATTTAGGTTTTCGGGATCGGTTTTCGATGCCCTTTCCAACGCCATATCCCGGGGTTGACTTTGACTTCGTCTTGACTTCATTAAATGCACAAACGTTGTCGAGTCGATCCGGAAATGTCCGTTTTAGCTCTGTTTTTTATCCTTTTGTACCTTTGGCCTCGGTTTTTCGCGCTCTTTTCAATTCCGCTCTCGGTTTTGTCCGGTTTGGCTTTGTTTTTGTCCTTTAGTGAATATCCGGTACCTGCACAGTACAAACACAAAAACAAGCATATTTATGGCATTTTATGTGCGTTTTTGGTCGTTTAGGGTCGATTTATTAGGTAAAAGGTATGTGTAATTACACACATACCAAAATCCCCCATACTAAGATATTGTCGTGTCCTCACGCAATGCTATAAGTAAGCACTTAGAAAACTAAGAATCTCGATCCCCCTCGACTAATAACCTCGAAAAGTAGCTAAGTGTTCATCGAGGGGAATTAAAGAAATCAATAGCTTTGACAAGCCCCGTTTTTACCATTTTTAAATATTTATACTAACTACCACTAATATTTTTGTATTTTTCTTTTTTTTTCTCATTTTTTGTACTTTTCATATTAAGCAACTAACTAACTTATTTGACTTTCGTTATTTTCATTTGGGATCATAGAACAAGATGCATTTCGATCCGAGAATGCCCCAAAAAGGATAAATTCATCGTCCCCGACTTTTCACTTATTCCAAACCAAGCTTAAAACGAAATCACCGCTAAATATGAGTTAAGATGCTAACACTACTCATATTTGCAACTTGTGAACTTTTTACTCCCGACAATTATTATATCTTAGGTGTATGTGCTATTTTGAATTTCAACCATGGATCAACGTTTTGCAAAATTCTATGTTTCACGTTCCACCCGAGAATAATGAGTTTGAAGGCGAGATCATCCCATGTAGCGACTTTCGTCTCGGCACATCCCAACCTTGCGGTTAAGTGACCAGGCTTTTGACACCCCACAGAGACTAGTATCGGGACTCACGGACCTTAGGTTTCAAAAACTCTTAGGTTTTCCGTATACACATAGCTCATAAAATAGAATAGCCAAAGTTCAAAAGCATATTTAAATTTAACAAAAAGAGATCTATTTATTAATTCACACTTAAATATTAAACATTGATGCAATTGTAACCCTCGACCTTTTAGAAGGCTGCAACATCGGTTGTGAGCCGGCAAGATGCAGCAAACTTTTATCAGTCTCGGATTTTTATTCTTACTATGGGCTTTCTTTAGAAGGCTGTAACATCGGTTGTGAGCCGGCAAGATACAGCAAACTTTTATCAGCCCACAGTTTATAATTATTTTTTATTTTTCAACATCATTTTTTTTAACATTAAAACTTCTTTTTGAAAAAATTCAAGTATAAGATTGAACTAAGGCTAATTTTTTTTTTTGCTATATACTACATAAAAAATTATTGATTTAAGTTTAATCTCCAAAAGTAGCACGTATATTAATCAGGTTAAGAGCTTATGGGAGAAAAAGCGACAAATTACACACATGAGCTCTTAAGATTTCCAAATAATCCTTGTTTAGCATCCCACTCATAATTAACACTATCATTTTTCGTTCTTCGCGAATATTCGCGAACGCTTAGTCTAAAAGTTAAGGAACAAGCTAGAGCTCAACACGCTCGATCGAGTCAAAATTTATTCTTATTCTACCCAGCAGGAAAGTCAAAATTGTGACAAAACACTTATTTTATTTTTGAAAATTTTTTAAATTTTTTCATTTTTTTTTTGAAATTTTGGTGGTAAAAACGGGATTACGTGAAAACAATGGCTGCAGGCACAATCAAATCGAAGATCCCCCCCATACTAGAATGAAACATTGTCCTCAATGTTTTAAGAAGGGTCTCTACGTAAATCCTAAGCCGTTTATTAAGTATGCTTAAAGATAAACGTTCTCGATAAGATTTAGATATTGGATTCCCAAATGAGGGATGTGAAGCTCTTGTGATCGAAGGACAAAACCGAGAGCACGAGAGGCTTAAAAAATCTGGGCAATCCTGGATAATAAAACACAAAACACGGAAAATGGAAGAGGCGAGCCTCTCACACAACAACAAAACACTTATTAGCAAATAGAAAGAAGATAAAATGGATAAGCATGGGTTGCTATCCATGAAGCGCCTTGTTTTTGTTAACCGAGTCACAAGCTCGACTCGACCCCGAATTCATTGGTCCATGGGGGAGCAAGTGGAAGATAAAATCTCCATCGGACTTTCATTCAAGTGGTTTGGATAAATATTGAATTTCATGAAATTTCCACTCCGATGAGATACACCCGGCATAAAAGAATGATAAATGGAGATGCCGGGGTCAAAAATGGTATCGTCATTCCCAAAGGAGAGAAGATACGGTGGAACAACTGGATACGTGAGAAATGGAAGAAAGATCCATACAATATAAGTGAAGAGAGAATCACTAAAAAGTATGAGATCCAGATCCAAGGTAGGATGGGTGGGCAAACCATTAGGCACATGAACTCTTGGTTCTCTTGTTGGAAAAATATCCCCCACCACATCCATAGTAAGATTGCCTAACTCAAGCTCAATCTTAAAGCAGAAACAATCATACTCAGGTGGAGATATGATGTGAGCGAGTTCATCGATGAACTCCTCATGATATAAATCACTCATATCGACAGGAGGAAATGGATTGATGATCGAAAGATCAAGTTAACGAATCATATTGAGAAAAATCAGCATGAGTAGTGGTACTGCCACTACTCTTTTCTTTAATCTGATCGTCATAGAAGGCTTCATAATCCGAAAGAGAATAATCAGAACGGGTAGTGGTACTGCCACTATTATTCTCTTCCAAATCAAAGCAGAAAGATTCGGTTAAAGAATTATCAAAGGTGTTAGTCTCCTCCAAGAAAAGGTTAAAAGATGTGGAGGAAGACTTGGTCATAACATCAAAAAAAGAGCGGGGAATAATCTTTTATGCTTGATAGTTAGCAATAAGAAGAAGACATACAACAATTTTTTCACGAAGGATATCGTCTTTGATTGTTTGAAGAATATCGGTATCAATCCCTCCAACTTCCGGGATAACAATCTCCACCACCTCTAAGCTGATGATCTCAGCTTCGGGAGGTGATGCATCAACATAATCGATGTTCTCATAAGAATCGTCATCACTCGAAGAATAATCATTGTTGGAATCGATGATAGTCTTAGAGTGTTCTTGGAAAGCTTCAAGAAGGGTAGGATTGTTACAAAGAGGCATATCACACACACTGTCGGGAATACCCTCGCACTCACTTGGGATTGGGACAAGGTCCTCAATACTAGACTTTATTATTTCGTCCGATTCCATTGCCGGAATAGTGTCAAGATGCTCGCCCTCCATACTTAGAGAGTCAACGGGCTCCTTGGTCGGTAAGACGGGTGTGATTGCAATGGTATAGTCCCCGTCATTGTGAGACCCCCAAAATGCGGAATATAATCGGGTCGTGGGTCAAGGGGGTACCACATCATCATACAAGACTCTAGGATTACAAGTCACAACAAAACATGAAAAGTCATACATTACGG
>BQNB010046717.1:0-41839 GCA_026074375.1 Tanacetum coccineum
TCAAGTCAAAAGAGCAGATGGAAGTGTTAAACAATATAAGATATTTAGTGCAATGCTTTATGATTTTGATAGGCAAGATGTGCTGGAATTGTACATATTGGTTTAGGACAGATCTCAGATAGCAAGTCCAGAAGGTTATGACTTATTGCTTTGGGGAGATCTGAAGACAATGATTGAACCAAATGAAGAAGATGAAATATGGAAAAATCAACAAGACTGGAATCTGATAAACTAAAAGTTACATAATTTTTGTGGAGTTCATGTGCTTTTAATAGATATTGGTTTTGTGATTCACATGATGGTAGAAAAGAAATATCCTCTGTTACAAGATACTCTTTCAAAAATGTTGAATAGAAGGATAGAAGTTGATCATCAAAGTGAAATAAGTTATGAGCTTATCTGGTTTATCAATCCACAAGTACAGAAGTAGAAATGTGATTGGAAGCATCATTAGCAGTGCAGACTAGAAGATTTGATTCAGAAGAAACTTGAGATTTGAAAGTAAATCACAAGTTTAGGGGAGGATTGTTAAGAATAAATCTTCACAAGTTAGGACTTCTAGTCCAAGAACTTAATACTGCTCAGAATATAACTATCAGTACTAACTAGGTTAGTACTGCCAGAAGAAAGTTAGTTCTGCCAGAAGAAAGTTAGTACTGCCAGTACTGAACTTAATACTGCTATAAAACTTAGTACTGCTGTATAAAGATTACAACTGCCAGAAGATCAAAGACGTGTGAAGTGATATGTATGAACTTATTATGTATATCTTATATAATTAGAAGATACGTAGATATCTTATATAAGTTTAAAAGATTTGTATCTTGAAAAGGACTCCTTGGTGTATAAAACGAGATTCTAGGTTATGGTTGTAAACACATCTAGATAGACACATTCATAGCTTCAAGGTTGTAAACCCTAATACTAGACAAAGTACTCGTATTATTCATCATAATAATATTGAAGCTTTTTATTTATATTCATTGTTTATTCATTCTAATGCATCACAGTTTAGTATTACATTTATATTCTTCTAAGTACTAAAGTGTAGATTCCGCATACTCTTAGTATCAATAAAGTTTCTAGCATAGTTGTCGTGAATCTATTCAATACAACTATCCCTTTTACAAGGTTTGCAAGATCAAGTTGGGATCAACACAAAGCCACCAAAATGTATCCCATTCGTTTCCATTTCCATATATGTTATCTTACACCTACACCATACAACCCTTTAAAAAGACCTCTTAGATAGTAATGAATAATGCTTGCGCATAGGGTGGACAATCCCTTACCAAGCCTATGGTAATTTATAGGGTTTTTGGCTTTAAATAGCCACGTACTTTTTCAAATGTACCCATATGGTACGTGTACTAAATTTATTATCCATATGGTACAGGAACTTTACATTTCGTGTCAATATGGTACATTTATTACCGGCTACTTGTAAAACCGGTTACTTTTTTAAATTAAGTAAAAATTAAAATGAGGGTTTTTGGCTTTAAATAGCCACGTACTTTCTTACATGTACTCATATGGTACGTGTTAGGATACCACGTAAGCGTTTAGCCTGTTAAACAGGTGGAAAATTCAGTTTACGTACCATATTGACACGAAATGCAAAGTTCGGGTATGATATGGGCAATAAATTTAGTACACGTACCATATGGATACATTTAAGAAAGTACGTGGCTATTAAAAGCCAAAAACCCTAATTTATATGCTATGACAGGTAATGAGTGTTGATTTTCCATTTCCCTATAGTTGTTATAATTCATTATACACCCAAGTGAAAGAGAGAATCCCAAACACTTATGTGAGGTGCTAGTATATACTTTCCGTGATTTTAATTACGAGGTCTAAAAAGTTGTGTTATAAAATACTTTTAAAGAGTAGGTTAAATGACCCTTATATTGCTATTGTCTAGGTAGAAAAGCCCATTTGCTTGAGGACAAGCAAATCCCATGTGTAGGGGCATTTGATGAGGTGTCATTTTATACACTATTTCGGGGTCATTTAACCCCCTAAATCATGCAAATATGCCTAGATTATGTGCTTAATCATTTATTTTTAGGTTTTTAGCACTTGGATTGCATTTGGGGGAAATACACGTGACATGGGCTCATTTGGAGAAGAAACAGACAAGATTACGGACCTACACCAAATCCATGAAGAAGTATTGTTCACAGAGCGTAGAGATGGTATCGCAGGCATAAAGCGACACCGTCGTGATCTATCTAGTGACGGCATCAGGAACTTGGTAATAGCGTCAGGACGTGGCCGACTTAAAGAGGATCTAGAATCATCCACATAGCGCTGGCGTCAGGACTTCAACGCGACGCCGTCGCATCGATATCTCTATATATACAAAACTGATTTTAGGGTTTTAAGTGTGTAACTTTGTATAAATTTTGGGAGACGAACCCTAGTCTTTGTAGCAGCTTTAAAGGTTGTTTTAGGGCCTTAAAACCCTATTGTAACTACCTTCTATCCATGTTTTAATCAAGTAAGACTGTTATTTATTAATCATTCAATATGTCTATGTATTGTGTGATTAATATATGTTCTTGCTTTATCCTTAACATGCTAGGCTAAACCCTCCTTTGTATTTGCTTATAATTGCATGAAAGTCAGATTGTAGATCCTATTACTGTTGCTTCTTGTTGATGAATGTGCGCGTTAGGCTTTAGAAAACCAGTGTTGTCTATATCACTATAGAGACATCTAGGTAAACGCAAGTGTGTAGAAAGGATACCATCAGGTAACAATCTTCATACTACCTTACCCCCTTATATGGTTGATCCCTCTTAAGATATTTCACATGCATTTAATATACTCTTAGAGGCCTTGTAATAGTCTTCATACTACCTTACTTGTGCATTGCCTTAACGAAATATTAAATAGATGGCGGGTTCGTGTAATCCGTTCATGACTTGTATGACAAGGCAACAGGATTAGGAGAAGCAATCTGATAAGTAGTGCATGATTAAGTAAATACATTTAATTATCTTAAAGTTATCACTAGTAGATTAGATATTAGTTTAATTAATAGTTAAACAAACCAACCTCTCAAACCATAGATTTACCTGCTTTTCATAAAATATAAAAACACAAAACTAAGCTTCTCTCAACCCGTAGAATTCTGTTAGACCGTGATCAAGCCTTCCCAACCTATTCCTCTAGAGAACGATAACAACCCCCGAGTCTTGCCTATACTACTACTACAACGGTTAGGTACTCTGCCTAGGGAGTTGTAAAACTTCGTGTTGAAGTCCTACGATGACCGCACATCAGCAACCACGAAGATTTGAAGACCAATACGTCATATCCAGAAGACCCTATACGCTGCATCGAAGATCAAGTATTTGAATATTCTGGAATATTATAATCGTGATCCCCACTCTCAGAAACCCTAATACGCCGTATTGAACTCATCCAATACGGATTATCAACTTAATTCTAGAGGCTATAAATACCGAACCCTAATGATGAATTTTAATGTGCAAAAATATACCAAAGGCTGAGAAAAAGGCATTAACCACCAGGTTTGAATTTTAGAAGAGAAGATGAGCTACGAAGGTCTCGCAACGCTCCTCAATCCATAGGAAAACCTTTGTAAATTCTTATAGTCTAAATAGGTTTTCGGTTTTTGGTATCATTCATTAACTTGGTTAGTTTACCTTAATCGTTCATCTATGACATTTGTATTCGCTACAATGGTTATTGGCTAATACCTTTAGGTATTAGCTATGTTTATGATAATTTAATGTTTGGTTTATGTTTATTCTGATTGCTTATTGTAAGTTGTGTGTTGCTTTATGTTTATCACTTTATACTCGTTTATGTGCTTAAGTATGCGACCTATCATTGAACTGGATCTAGGAATACAAAATAAAGAGTTATCTAGATGCCGGGATAGCTCCCATATCTGTAATTTATATATCTAGAGTAATAGGATAACAAATAATGTGTTGTCTTTGCCCTTGGTTTAGTGAACAAGTTAGACTAGTAGGTGACCTAGGATCAACGAATAACATTCTGATTCCTTGAGTAAAGATCTGGACAGGTGGACTACTAGTATATAAAGAGCCGTTAGGCAGTAACTTAGTAAAGTCTCGATGAGCTAGGATTCAGTAAGATCACCATTATTGTGACACCTCGAGAATTTCCGTCCAATAAGTTAGCCGTTTCCGTTTAGCAATTTGAATTTTTAAAGTTTCGTTTAACTTTTGCGTGTAACCGGGAAGTATTCCTGCTTTTATCTGAGAATCGTCTCCGGGAGCGAACCGGGATGCCTAACATTGTAGTATTTTGGCAATAGCCATGTTTTTACATTTTATGGAAATATTTAAAATTTCAAAATTTTTGGTTATACCATTATTCGTTTCGTTACTTGCGTAAATCGTGGTTTACTTATAACATCAGGTTATGCATGCAAGACTTGTAAATTAAATCAAGTGGGAAGCACTGGCAAAATAAAATAAATAAAATTTATTGGTCCCCCTCCCTTTTGTCTTGTTCGACACAAACAAACATCCTATGCACCTTGGTGAGCAAGTTTGAATTCAAAATCAAAAAGAAAGCCATGATCACATGTTCAGCTCTAACTTGAATTTGATTGGAGGATCAAATTGGTCCCCTCTCTTCCTTTGTCTCTTGTCACGACACACGCATAACACACACTTAGTGTGTGAAGTAAACTTTGTATTATTTATATCTTGTTGCTTCCATTTTCTTATTCGTAACACACACACTAAAAATTTATTTTCTCTCTTCTTATTTGCCTTCTTTTGTTTGAACCACCCAAGAAACACACACAATTTCATAATTTTTCATTTTTGATCAAAAACACTTGAAGATTTATTTAAGGTTTGATTATTTGTATCATTCGGGTATTAATTAAACAACATTTGGGTTGTTCTAATCTCATTCTTCCTTCTAAAAACCTTCCAACTTTGTAATTCTTCAAATTCTTAAATAACTTGTACTTTCCTTATCATCTTGATGCATACATGCTAGTTGTACAACTTATTTTGTGAAATAAAGATTTTAAAACTACATAAACCCTAAAAGGGTGTATATATGGTTCGAAAAATATATAAAGAAATATAAGAAAATCTTAGTTTTATGATCGTGGTTATTTTCGTGTAATAAAAATAGTATGCTATAGCTTATTTTATTCGGCTTATTGTAATAAGCTTTTGGAAAAGCTTATTTTGATTATCTTGAGCTTATTAGGGCTTATATTTGGTTCGGCCAAACTAGAAAAGAAAGAAGAAATATTTGTTTAGCTTATTTTGGTTTGACTTATATTTTATTAGCTTATTTTCTAGCTTATTTTGAAAGGACAAACGATAAACTTATTCGACTTAATAAATAAGCTCGAATATACTTTATTAGGGCTTATAGCCGCGTCCCACATACAAGACCCAACACCATGAGCTTATTTTTGAGCTTATATGGTTCGGCTTATTATACTTGGCTTATTGTGAGCTTATTGATAGCTTATTTTTAGGTCACGTGTTTATTGCTTAATGCTTTGCTTATCGGATTAAATGGATAAGTAAAACTACATTTTCGGACTTAACGGGCCAAGGCCCAACATAAATACAAAACACCAAGGCGTAAAGCTACGGTGTAGCTTATTGGATAAGTTCGCGAATAGCTTATTTAATAGTATACGATTTAGATGCGTTACGTTTAATTATTTTTAAACGTTGGACGTTGCAAATAATAATGGATTTGATGATGTATAATTTGTAATTATGAAAAGTGGATTGAAAGTGGTTTGAAAATGGTTTTAAATAAAGTCTAAGACTTTGGAAAAACGTGTAAACACGAACGGGTCATGCCGAAATTTTTATAAATCACTATACTTAGTAAATACTAGAAAACGTACATGGTAAAGTGAGATACGAGAATTTAAATTAAGTGACGAACAATATATATATAAAAATATATATAAAATATATATTTTTACTTAGACGTTATATATCTATGTAATATTAAAATACATATTATTTCTACCCATTTACTTACGGAAACATTTTATTACTACACGATCACAAACGTTAATTTTTAGATATATATTAACAAAAGTACACTAGTATACACCTATGCATTTTCCATAAATTCACTTCGATCCGATATTAAATCAAACGTCCATTTCATAGGTTGCTTTCGTATATCGTCGTTCGTTACCGAGTGAATTATTTCTAGACTATTCACTACCTCAATTCACTAAATCAAGGTGAGTTCATAGCCCCACTCTTTTACTCGTTTTGAATAAATGTTTTATAACTTGGGGTGAGAAACATTGCTTGTTTTTAAAACTGGACACAAGGCAAGCAAATACTTATCGCAATTTACAAGCTATCTATTCCAATTATGTAGCTACAGAGACAGGAGCATATTGTAACGTAAATACTTTATTTATGTTAAGATGAATATGTTTATAAACTGTCACAACGTTTTGAAATTTGTTGTCCAATATAAACATCGTTTGAAACTAAACCTATAATTCACCAACATTATGTTGAACGGTATTAAGCATGGTTTTCTCAGGTTCTTAAGCAAAAATGTTTTTGCTATGAACGAAGAATGGAGTCTTATTGTCCTAACCTATTATTTCCAGCTGTTTATCAATGTTTAGCTTAAATACCGTTGTAGAACTTATTTAAGCTTCCCGCGTTTTGACTCTTTTGAACCTATATAAATTTGATTGATGTGAAACTTATTAAATATTATAAATTTATTCAACAGTGTTTATTTTTCAAACTACCCTTAGAGGTCGTTCTTTTATGCTTTGTACGTTAAGATAGACATGAATGTTCAAGCTCTCCGGACGCTAAATCGGACGGGAACCCACTTTGGAGGTGTGACAAATTGGTAAAAAAAAAAAAAAAAAATCAGAGCCAGGTTATAGAGAACCAGGTAGTATATAACTAGGTCTGGACTATAACCAATATGTGATCCTTACGTGATTATGTGCCTTACGTGATTTTTACATAGTACGTATACATAATTAAATATTATGTAATTAAATACTAAGTATAACTAATATTACTATAATTATATTGCATTTCATTTCGCGGTACTGCATTCGATGGTCTATTCATTCATTTCATTCATTCATTCACCCATTTGTTCATTCTTTCCCGCATCAAATCATTGTTTTATATAAATGGAACATTTTATATAAACTTTTGCTTGTGCAGGTCATGGCTATTTCGGTTATCTCAATTTCTTCGGATTCATCAGAGGATTGCGTGGGAACACGTGTTGGACGAGTTATCTTGTTCGGTACTATCCCTACCACTATTCCTGACACCACACTAGTGATTACTCTACCCACTACTCAGACTAACACCACAATGATACCCACAGAGATACCTATCATAGCACCTACTATACCACCATCCCCAGACTGTACACCAGCGTCTCCTGATTACTCACCTGCATCTGATACGGAGTTTGATCCATCTGAGGATCTATCATCAGACCATATACCATCATTACCAGCTATCTCACCATTTTTATCATCGGCTAATGACACCACAGACAGCGATACACCTGATACACCACCATCACCTACCCATGGTACACCATTCACTAAGACTACCCTTTCTACTCAGATGTCACCTACATCATCTGGTGCACTTCGACGTCGAGTCATGGTTCTTGCACTAGGACATCCTATTCCCCATGGTCGATCGTACCGCTACCATCTTAATGGCTGTTACCCAAGATTGAAGCGAGGAAGAGGGTTGGACCGTTACCCACTCATCGTCTTGCTGTGAGACATTCAGTTGATTATTCTTCTTTGGATCATTTTTCTTTGGATGATTCATTATCGGATTCATCATCGAGTTCATCGTCAGAGACTTCTTCGGATTCTCCTGTGGATGCTTTATCTGATTCTGCATCTAGTCATTCATCTTCTGATCATTCATTACCCGCATCACCATCGGGTACAAGATCTAGTCATCGAGTATGTTCTTTGGTCCTGAGTGTTCATCATTCATCTGCTATTTCTGAGAGACCATCTCAAGATTCTTCTTCTGCGAGCTATTCTCGCAAGAGGAGTAGATCACATGTTGCCTCTGTACCGTTATCTTCACCTACCCTTGGGGCATTGTCTTATGCACGTGCAGATCTTTTACCATTACCTAAGAGGATTAGGAGTCCTGAGACAGCTACGGATTTAGAGGATTGTTCGGAGGATAGATTTGAGCCATATGTACCTAGAGAGGTTGGATTAGGAGTTGACTTCGAGGATGAGAGTTCTGAGCCGTCTAGGTCTAGAGGGGTTGATTTAGTGATAGATGTTGATGTTGTGAGGAGCGACGGGATTGAGATTGACCCCGAGATTCAGGCAGAGATTGACGAGTGTTTTGCTTATGCGTATGCTCTTATAGATAGAGGGATTGATGCTAGAGTTGTAGTTGAGGCTGTTGATTGAGAGGAGAGTGAGACGGGTATGAGGGGCCTGATTGAGGTCAGAGTTGAGAGGGTTACGCATCCTATGATGCCATAGGATACCCCTGAGCCTGATTAGGAGGGAGCAGTAGAGGTTACGTATGAGAACATATATGAGATTTTGGATACCGAGGTTCCATGAATACACACCAAGGCCAACCCAGTTCATCGTATACAAGGCCACTGGGGAGTTCATAGTGAGCATGGACGAAGGATTGTATGGGCTGAGTTGGCAGTTCAATTTTAACTGAGGAGTTTGCTGATTAGGAAATGAAAACTGAAGAGCTTAGAGGCACCGCGAGTGAGAGAGTCAGAGAGTTGACCGTACTACCAGCGCGGCATTGGGCACGTATGTGCAGAGAGAGCGATGCAGATATGACGGTTTCAATTTTATGACCTGGTAGCGATTTGGCAGATTTGAGAGCGTGTGCTAGAAGCACATGGTCAATCGTCCTTAGTTTATGTTCTTAGTGTAGCATATTAACGCAGTGTGTTAGTGAAGACCGTAGTGTTAGAAACTTATAATTACTGTATTTTTGAAACCCAATGTAGATGGTAATCACTAATGATCGATGATGTGAAATTGATATTTATCTATGATATGATGCCGTAATTTGATTTACTTATGCTTTTTACATCATGCGTTATGGGGTTTCCATGAATATATTTTTGATCATGTATTTTCTATGTGAAGTAATCGTAAATTTTATTTAACCTTGTTAGTGATCTCGCATCACCTAGGAATCTCACCGAGTGTATAAGTGATATGTATGTAGGAAGAACCTAACACACAATCTGGAGCGTTAAGGACACGAGAAGCAGTCAACGAGCAAAGCGATCGACGGATGGCAGAAGCATTAAGAGTGCGCGACACTGTCAGAAACCTTAGACCCCTTATGGGAGATGAGGTCGAACAATAAGAAAGTAGGAGGAAATTGAAATGGAGGAAATGGAGATAGAGGAAATAGAAATGGAGGAAACGGATATGGAGGAAATAGAAATGGAGAAAATGGAAATGGAGGAAATGGAAATGGTAATGGAAACAGAGGAGAATAAGGGCTATAAACTTTAGAGGGAGTTTATCCCGCTATGAGAAGGTACACATATCAAGACTTCCTGAAGTGCCAGTCACTTAACTTTAATGGAACGGAAGGAGTTGTCAGATTGACTCGTTGGTTCGAGAAGATGGAAACAGATTTCCACATTAGCAACTGTCCAGAGAAGTACCAAGTGAAGTATGCTTCGTGCACGCTTCTAAACAATGCATTGACTTGGTGGAACTCCTACAAGAGAACGATTGGGAATGAGGCCGCCTATGCCATGAGTTGGGCAGAACTTATGAAGTTGATGACTGAGGTGTATTGTCTAAGGAACGAGATTCAGAAAATGGAAACTGAATTGTGGAATCTGACCGTGAAAGGTAACGACTTGACTGTCTACACTCAAAGGTTTCAGGAGTTGATTTTGTTGTGTACTAGAATGGTCCCTAACGAAGAGGACAGAGTTGAGATGTTTATTGGAGGGCTATCAGACAACATTCAAGGAAATGTGATTGCTGCAAACTCAACTAGATTCCAAGATGCTGTATGCATTGCTAACCAATTGATGGATAAGAAGCTCCAGGGTTATCTTGCAAGGAGTGCTGAGAGTAAGAGGATGATGGAAAGTAACCCGAGGGATAACCGTGGACAACAACCGTTATTTAAGAGGAAAAATATTAGTGGGCAGAATGTGGTTAGAGCTTACACGACTAGGAACAATGAGAGGAGAAGGTATACTGGACCTCACCCACTTTGCAACAAGTACAAATACCACCATGTAGGGCCATGTACAGTGAAGTGGAATAACTGTAAGAAGGTTGGACACCTGACTAGGGATTATACGGTGACTATTACCCCAAACACTCAGAGAGCTCCAGTTGGAAATCAGCAGGGTGTTGTTTGTTACGAGTATGGAAGACCGGGACATTTTAGGAAGGATTGCCCTAAGTTGAGGATCAGAACCACGGAAACCAAACAAGAAACAGAGTTGGAAACAAGACTGGAAACCAGACTAGAGGTAATGAGGCTACAGCAAAGGCTTACGCCATTAGTAGAGGAGGAACAAATCGTGATTCCAACGTTGTCACGGGTATGTTTCTTCTCAATAACTGTTATGCTTCCATGTTATTCAATTCGGGCGCCGATAGAAGTTTTCTGTCATCTACCTTTAGTACTTTGCTTGATATTACACCATCCGCTTTAGACACTAGTTATGCCGTAGAACTTACTGATGTAAGAATCTCATAAACAAATGT
Organism: Tanacetum coccineum; assembly: GCA_026074375.1. Classification (NCBI taxonomy): domain Eukaryota; kingdom Viridiplantae; phylum Streptophyta; class Magnoliopsida; order Asterales; family Asteraceae; genus Tanacetum; species Tanacetum coccineum. The sequence goes on from BQNB010046717.1 coordinate 10,772, forward strand.
TGTTCTTAGAGGTTGCACGTTAGGATTATTAGGGCATCCGTTCGACATAGACCTAATGCCCATAAAACTTGGTAGTTTCGACGTCATCATCGGTATGGATTAGTTGGCGAAAATACCATGCGTTGATCGTTTGTGACGAGAAGGTCGTCCGTATACCTTATGGAGACGAGGTATTGATAATCAGAGGTGACAATTATGGCAACGGAAGTAAGCTGAACATCATATCGTGTACGATGACCTAGAAGTATATTCAGAAGGGATGTCAGGTCTACCTAGCATAAGTTACATCCAAGAAGGCTAAGGATAAGTCGGAGGAGAAGCGACTTGAGGACGTGCCGATTATACGGGAATTTCTAGAGGTCTTTCCAGACGATCTGCCTAGAATACCACCTGCTCGACAAGTTGAATTTCAAATCAACTTAGTCCATGGTGCTGCACCTGTAGCACGAACCCCATATCGATTAGCACCAGCCAAAATGCAAGAGTTATCCACTTAGTTGCAAGAACTTTCTGACAAAGGATTTATAAGACCCAGTTCCTTACCCTGGGGAGCACTGGTTTTGTTTGTCAGAAAGAAAGATGGTTCTTTTTAGATGTGTATCGACTACCGTGAAGTAAACAAACTTACTGTAAAGAACCGATACCCACTTCTGAGAATTGACGATTTGTTTAATCAATTGCAAGGATCAAGAGTCTACTCTAAGATCGACATGAGATCTGGTTATCACCAACTTAGAGTTCGAGAGGAAGACATTCCTAAGACCTCATTTAGGACTCGCTATGGTCACTACGAGTTCCAAGTAATGCCATTTAGTTTGACTAATGCACCGACGGTATTCATGGATTTGATGAATAGGGTGTGCAAACCGTATCTGGATGGATTTGTGATCGTGTTTATCGACGACATTTTGATTTACTCCAAGAGCAGAAAGGAGCATGAAGGACACCTTAGGTTGATTTTGAAGTTGTTGAAGGAGGAGAAATTGTACGCCAAGTTTTCAAAGTGTGAATTTTGGCTGTCGAAGGTATAATTTCTTGGTCATGTGATTGATAGCGAATACATTCACATTGATCCCGCTAAGATTGAGTCTATCAAGGATTGGGCGTCACCTAAGACACCAACCGAGATATTGTCTTTCAGTTCTAGGCCTTGGCGCGGTTAGCTACCGATGAAAATTTATCGAAGGTTTTTCGAAGATCGCTAGGCCTATGACGAAGTTGACTCAGAAAAATGTAAAATTTGATTGAGGAGAAAAGGCAGAAGCTGCGTTTCAGTTGTTGAAGCAGAAACTGTGTAGTGCGCCGATTTTGGCTTTACTTGAACGAAGTGACAACTTCGTGGTATATTGCGATGCTTCGCATAAAGGGTTGGGTGCAGTTTTGATGCAAAAGGAGAAGGTCATAGCTTATGCATCTCACTAACTCAGGGTTTATGAGAAGAACTATACTACACACGACAAGAACTTGGTGGAAAGAAGTTTTTGCCATAAAGATGTGGAGACACAAAAACTGATATGGTACAAATTGCTAGTGTGTTCACCGATGCATAAGATTCTACATCACATTCTCGATCAGAATGAGAAGAACATTAGACAACGAATGTGGTTAGAGGTTGTTGAGCGACTACGATTTAAGATTCGATATCTATCTTGGAAGGCAAACATGGTGGTTTGATGCCCTAAGTCGAAAAGAGAATTAAGCCACATACGAGATTCTAGTCCTTAGATATTTGACTATTAGTTTGGACCTTCCTAAGCAGATTTTGAGTTCTCAATCAAAAGCCAGAAAAGAAGAGAACTTCATCAACGAAGATTTGCATGGCATGATTAACAAGCTAGAACCTCGTGTTGACGGAACGTTATGTTTGAACAATCAAAGTTAGATTTTGTGTTTTGAAGATTTGAGAGCTTTAATTATGCACGAATCCCATAGGTCAAAGTATTCCATCCATCCTGGATCAGAGAAGATGTACCAAGACCTTAAGAAGTTGTATTGGTGGCCCAACATGAAAGCAGAAATTGCCACCTATGTCAGCAAGTGTTTAACATGTGTCAAGGTTAAGATAGAGTATCAGAAACCGTCTAGTTTGTTGGTTTAACCAGAGATCCCATAATGGAAATAGGAGAATATAACAATGGACTTTGTGACTAAATTGCTAAAAACGGCAACTGGTTAGGATACGATTTGGGTAATCGTTGATCGCTTAACTAAGTGGTCTGCACATTCTTGCCCTATGCGGGATGGGATGACATGTTAGAGAAGTTGACATACGAATACTTGAAGGAATAGTCTCAAAGCAGGATAGCTAGTTTCGATCATAATCTAGAATCGTTGATGGGAAATTTACTTCACATTTTTGGAAGTCTCTAAATAAAGCATTAGGTACTCAATTAGATATGAGAACCGCTTACCACCCAGAGACCGATGGTCAGAGTGAGAGGACCATTCAGACGTTGGAGGACATGTTACGTGCTTGTGTACTCGACTTTGAAAAAGGTTGGGATAGACACTTACAAAAATAAGCTTCTCTCAACCCGTAGAATTCTGTTAGACCGTGATCAAGCCTTCCCAACCTATTCCTCTAGAGAACAAAACAACCCCCATACTTGCCTATACTACTACTACAACGGTTAGGTACTCTGCCTAGGGAGTTGTAAAACTTCGTGTTGAAGTCCTACGATGACCGCACATCAGCAACCACGAAGATTTGAAGACCAATACGTCATATCCAGAAGACCCTATACGCTGCATCGAAGATCAAGTATTTGAATATGAACCTGGAATATTATAATCGTGATCCCCACTCTAAGAAACCCTAATACGCCGTATTAAACTCATCCAATACGGATTATCAACTTAATTCTAGAGGCTATAAATACCGAACCCTAATGATGAATTTTAATGTGCAAAAATATACCGAAGGCTGAGAAAAAGGCATTAACCACCAGGTTTGAATTTTAGAAGAGAAGATGAGCTACGAAGGTCTCGCAACGCCCCTCAATCCATAGGAAAACCTTTGTAAACTCTTATAGTCTAAATAGGTTTTCGGTTTTTGGTATCATTCATTAACTTGGTTAGTTTACCTTAATCGTTCATCTATGACATTTGTATTCGCTACAATGGTTATTGGCTAATACCTTTAGGTATTAGCTATGTTTATGATAATTTAATGTTTGGTTTATGTTATACTGATTGCTTATTGTAAGTTGTGTGTTGCTTTATGTTTATCACTTTATACTCGTTTATGTGCTTAAGTATGCGACCTATCATTGAACTGGATCTAGGAATACAAAATAAAGAGTTATCTAGATGCCGGGATAGCTCCCATATCTGTAATTATATTATAACTAGAGTCAAAGGACTCACAACAGAATGTTTTATTGTGCTATTCCCTTGGTTGTTAGTGAACAAGTTAGACTATTAGGTGACCTAGGAATCCTACGAATAACAATCAGATTCCTAGAGTTAAAGATCTGGACAGGAGGACTACAAGTATATAAAGAGCCGAAAGGTAGTTACCTTAGTAAAGTCACCATGAGCCAAGGATTCAGGATATAAATCACCATTATAATGGTGCACACTCGAGGATTTCCGTCCAATATAGTAAGCCGATCCGTTTGAGCATTTGAATTTATAAAGTTTCGGTTATGAACTTTTGCGTGTAACCGCTGAAAGTAATTCCTGCTTTTTTATCTGAGGAATCGACCCGGGAGCGAACTGGGATGCCTAACATTGTAGTATTTTGGCAATAGCCATGTTTTTACATTTTATGGAAATATTTAAAATTTCAAAATTTTCGGTTATACCATTATTCGTTTCGTTACTTGCGTAAATCGTGGTTTACTTATAACATCAGGTATGCATGCAAGACTTTGTACATTAAATCATTGGGAAGCACTGTCAATATAAAATAAATAAAATTTATCTGGTGCCCCCTCCCTTTTTTGCTTGTGTCGACCACAAACAAACATCCTAATGCGACCTTGAGAGCAAGTTTTGAATTCAAAATCAAAAAGAAAGCCATGATCACATGTTCAGCTCTAACTTGAATTTGATTGGAGGATCAAATTGGTCCCCTCTCTTCCTTTGTCCTCCTTGTCCCACGACACCCACTAACACACACATAGATGTGTAAGTAAACCCTTGTATTATGTATATCTGTGTTGCTTCCATTTTCTATTCGTAACACACACACTAAAATTTTATTTCTCTCTTCTTATTTGCCTTCTTTTGTTTGAACCACCCAAGAAACACACACAATTTCATAATTTTTCATTTTTGATCAAAACACTTGAAGATTTATTTAAGGTTTGATTATTTGTATCATTCGGGTATTAATTTAAACAACATTTGGGTTTTTTCCTCTAAAATCACATTCTTCCTTCTAAAAACTTCCAACTTTGTAATTTTCAATACTTAAAATAACATGTACTTTCCCTATCAACATGTGAATCATACATACTAGTTTTACAACTTATATTGTGTGAAATAAAGATTTTGAAACCTACATAAACCCTAAAATGGTTTATATATGGTACGACAAAAATAAAAAGAAAGTATATGAAAATCTATAGCTTATGATCGTGGTTATTTCTTTTAATGAAAAATCGTATTCTATAGCTTATATTTTTTATTCTCTTCTTGAAAGTAAGCATTTAGAAAAGCTTATTTAGTAATTCTTGATCTTAATAAAGAGGCTTATAATTGGTTTGGTCCAAACTAAAAAGAGAAGAAGAAATATTTGTTTAGCATATTTTGGTTTAACTAATATTATATTGTCTTTTTTCTAGCTTAATTTGAAAGGACAAACGATAAACCTTATTCGACTTAATAAATAAGCCTCGAAAAAACTTTATTAGGGCTTAAAGTCCGCGTCCCACATACAAGACCGCAACACCATGAGCTTTATATTTGAGCCTTAAACGGTTCGCTTAATATACTTTGACATATTGTGCATATTTTTAGTCACGTGTTTATTGCTAAATGCCTTTGCCTTATTCGGATTAATGATAAGTAAAACTAAATTTTTCGGGACATAAACGGGCCAGAGGCCCAACATAAATACAGAAACCCTAAGGCCGTAAATCTACGATGAACTTATTGGATAATTCGGCGAATAGCTTATATAATAATATACGTATTTCGATGCATTCAGCGTTTAAATTATTTTTTTAAACGTAGACGTTGCAAATAAAAATGGATTTGATGATATAATTTGTAATAAAAAAAAGTGGATTGAAAGTGGTTATTGAAAATGTTTTTAAAATAAAGTCTAAGACTTTGAAAAAACGTGTAAACAACAGACGGTTATCATGCCAAAATTTTGATAAATCACTATACTTCGTAAAAACTTAGAAAACATACAATGTGGAAAAGGTGGAGATACAAGAATATAAATTAATTGACGAACAATATATATGTGACAATTATATATATAAAAAAAACAACAAAATAAAAAAAAAAAACCCCCCCCCCCCCCCCACACACACACAGCACACACACGACTACACAACACACACACTATCACACACACACACACACCCACACACCCACCCAACCCACCCCCATCTCAAATAACCAACCACAAACCCTATTAAAATACCACCTACGTCTAAAGCTCCCCCCCACAATGCTCGAGCCACTCATGTGAAACAGTTCAATACTTGACCTGAGTTCCCGGGTCTCGGTGCGGCGACTGAAAACAACTCTCTCTTCGGCCAAATATCATCTCATCCGGCGTACAAGCGCTCACTACCCCACGGTTCTCCCGATAACGGATAAATTTCCATACAAAACTGGTTAGGTGTTACATAAGTGTCGGACACCTAGTAAGGGGCAGCCAAATACTTATAGCCATGGTACAGTATATCTTTCATTATTATCATCCGAGAGTCATGAGCCTTAGTGGTAACGTACAAACTTTTTATGTAGAAGTTGTATCTTATATAACTGTCGCTAACGTATTGATAACTTAGGTCCACTATAATCATCGGTTTATGAACTAAACCAATTGAATACACCACATTAGTTTAGACTTATTAATCATGTTTTCTCAGGGTGCTAGCAAATAGATGTGTATCTTTGAACTATATGAAGTTCTATTTAGCACACGCAGTATTCCCAGCTTTTATTCACAGTATATCTTAAAGACCGTTGTTTAACTTATTTAAGCTTTCGCGTGTTGTCCTTTTGAACCTTTTAAATTTGATTGAGTTAAACTTAATTAATAAGTATTAAATTTATGTCAACAGTGTTTATTTTCAAACGTACCCTAGAGGTCTTTTCTTGTATGCTTTGTACTTGATATATGTCATGAATGTCCACGCTCTCGACGCTAAATTGGACGGGACCCAATTTGCGGATTACAGATAGGAATCAGAGCCAGGTTAAAGAGAAACATGAGTATATAACTAGGTCTGACAATAACCAATATGTGATCCTAACGAGATAAATGTGCCTTAACGGATTTTTATACATAGAACGAATACATAATTTAAATTAATATTTAATTAAATACAGAAGTATACTAATATTTCTAAAAATATAATTGCACTTTCATTTCGCGGTATCTAGCATTCGATTGGCCTATTTTATATAATTCATCGTACAATTCACCCATTTGTTCATTCTTTCTCGCATCATGCATGGTTTTTATAAAGGATATTTATATAAACTTTTGCTTGTGCAGGTCATGGCTATTTCAGTTATCTCAATTTCTTCGGATTCATCAGAGGATTGCGTGGGAACACCTGTTGGACGAGTTATCTTGTTCGGTACTATCCCTACCACTAAACCAGAACACCACACCAGTGATTACTCCACCCACTACTGAGACTAACACCACAGTGATACCCACAGAGATACTTATCATAGCACCTACTATACCACCATACCCCGACTATACACCAGCGTCTCCTGATTACTCACCTGCATCTGATACGGAGTTTGATCCATCTGAGGATCTATCATCAGACCATATACCATCATTACCAGCTATCTCACCATTTTTATCATATCATGGGCAATGACACCAACAGACAGCGATACACCTATACAACCACCATACACCTACCGCATGGTACACCATTCAATAAGACTACCTATCTACACAGATGTCACCTACATCATCTGGTGCACTTCGACGTCGAGTCATGGTTCTTGCACTAGGACATCCTATTCCCCATGGTCGATCGTACCGCTACCATCTTAATGGGCTAGTACACATGATGACTGTGAGGAAGAGGGTTAGACCGCTACCCACTCATCGTATTACTGTGAGACATTCAGTTGGATGTATTCTTCTATTGGATCCTTTTTTTCTTGGAAGATTCATTATCGGATTTTATCATCGAGTTCATCGTCAGGGGGGAGGGGGGAGGGACCCCGAGTGACTTCTTCGGATTCTCCTGTGGATGCTTTATCTGATTCTGCATCTAGTCATTCATCTTCTGATCATTCATTACCCGCATTTCCATCGGGTACAAGATCTAGTCATCGAGTATGTTCTTTGGTTCTGAGTGTTCATCATTCATCTGCTATTTCTGAGAGACCATCTCAAGATTCTTCTTCTGCGAGCTATTCTCGCAAGAGGAGTAGATCGCATGTTGCCTCTGTACCGTTATCTTTTAACTACCCTTGGTGCAAAATTTTTTATTTTAGTTCAAATGCACCTTCAGATATCTTTTTACCATTACCTAAGAGGATTAGGAACCTGATACAGCTCTCTGATTATTAGAGGATTGTTCGTGAGGATAGATTTGAGCCATATGTACCTAGAGAGGTTTTGGATTAGTATTGACTTCCTAGGATGAGAGATCTGAGCCTGACTAGGTCTAGAGGGGCGATTTAGTGTGGATGTTGATGTTTGAGTAGGCGACTGGATAGAGATTGACCCCGAGAATCAGCAAGATTGACGAGTATTTTGCTTATGCGTATGCTCTTATAGATAGAGGGATTGATGCTAGAGTTGTAGTTGAGGCTGTTGATTGAGAGGAGAGTGAGACGGGTATGAGGGGCCCGATTGAGGGTCGTAGTGAGAGGGATTACGCAACCTATGATGCCAGAGGATACCCAGTGCCTGATTAGGAGGAGCAGTAGAGGTTACGTATGAACATTAGGAGTAATTGGGTTCAGAGGTTCCATGATTCACAATGCCATCCCGTTTCATCGGTGATGATACAGGCCATTGAGGGAGTCAGAGGGAGCAGTGACGTAGATAATGGGGCTGAGTTATGCAGATACTATTTTAACTGATAAGTTGCTGAGTTGGAAAGGGATTACAGAAGACTTAGAGCACCGCGAGTGTAGAGAGTCAAGAGTTAGACCGACACCAGCGCGGCATTGGCACGTAAGCAGAAGAGGCATATGCAGATATGACGGTTTCAATTTTATGACCGAGTGAGAGTTGGCAGATTTGAGGCGTGTGCTAGGAAGCACATGGGCTATCGTCCTTAGATATGTTCATTAGTGTTGCAGTATTAACCAGTAGCGTTTAGTGATGACCGTAGTGTTAGAAACTCATATTTTCTGTATTTTGAAACCAATGTGATGTAATCACTAATGATCGATGATATGAAATTGATATTTATCTATGATATGATGCCGTAATTTGATTTACTTATGCTTTTTACATCATGCGTTATGGGGTTTCCATGAATATATTTTTGATCATGTATTTTCTATGTGAAGTAATCGTAAATTTTATTTAACCTTGTTAGTGATCTCGCATCACCTAGGAATCTTACCGAGTGTTATGTTGATATGTTGTAGGAAGATGCCTAACACACAATCTGGAGCGTTAAGGACACGAGAAGCAGTCAACGAGCAAAGCGATCGACGGATGGCAGAAGCATTAAGAGTGCGCGACACTGTCAGAAACCTTAGACCCTTTATGGGAGATGAGGTCGAACAATAAGAAAGTAGGAGGAAATGGAAATTGAGGAAATGGAGATAGAGGAAATAGAAATGGAGGAAACGGATATGGAGGAAATAGAAATGGAGAAAATGGAAATGGAGGAAATGGAAATGGTAATGGAAACAGAGGAGAATATGGCTATAACTTTAGAGGATTTATGCCTGCTAGAGAGTACACATATCAAGACTTCCTGAAGTGCCAGTCACTTAACTTTAATGGAACGGAAGGAGTTGTCAGATTGACTCGTTGGTTCGAGAAGATGGAAACAGATTTCCACATTAGTGTCGGCATCACTCACCAAAAATCTGTTCCAAGAACTCCTCAGCAGAACGGCATTGCCAAAGACAAAATGGTACTCTTATGGAAGCTGCTCGGACAATTTTGATATTTTCTAAAGCTCTGATGTTTCTATGGGCAGAAGTTGTTGCTACTGCTTGTTATACCCAAAATAGATCCCTAATTCATACTCGTCACATCAAAACCCCATATGAGCTTGTGCGTGGTAAGAAACATGATCTTATATTTCTCCGTGTCTTTGGTGCTCTTTGTTATCCTACAAATGACAGCAAAGACCTTGGAAAATTAAAAGCAAAAGCAGATATTAGGATTTTTGTTGGTTATGCTCCCAATCGAAAGGGTTATAAAATCTACAACAAGATAACCCAACGAAGGATGGAAATAATTCAAGTCCAATTCAATGAGCTGACTGAGCAAATGGCTCCTGTGCATATCAGTTTAGGACCCGAGCCTATTTTGATGACGTCTGGACAAATCAATTCAGGGCTCGTACCTAATCCGGTCCCTATAACTCCTTATGTACCACCAACCAATAAAGATCTGTAGATTTTATTCCAACCGATGTTCGATGAATACTTTGAACCTCCTAGTATTGAAAGACCGGTACCTCCTGCTCTTGCAGTTCAAGTTTGAGTTATTTCAACTAGTACACCTTCTTCTACAACAATTGATCAAGATGCACCTTCTACAAGTCATTCACCGTCATCCTCAGAAGTGCAACTTCCTATCTTACATCAAGGTGTTGCAGATGGACCTACTTTTGAATAAAATCCTTTTGCTCAAGCTGACAATGATCTCTTTATAAACCCTTTTGCTGCAGAACCTAGTTCTAAAGATTCATCATCAGGGAATGTTAGTACAGCTGAATCCAACCTACTTATTTAGCCACATGATCATCTCAGAAAATGGAACAAGGATCACCCGATTGATAATCTAATTGGTAATACTTCTCGTTCGGCATCGACCAGAAAATAGTTAGCTATCGATGCCTTATAGTGCTTTTACCATTATGTACTGTCAAAAAGTCAAACCTAAGAATTTCAAGACTACTGTGACTGAAGCCTGCTGGTTTGAAGCTATGCAAGAAGAAATTCATAAGTTTGATCGACGTCAAGTATGGGAGTTAATACCAAAACCAGACTGTGTAATGATAATCTCTCTCAACTGGATTTACAAAGTCAAGCTTGATGAGTATGGTGATGTTCTAAAAAAACAAGGCATGGTTAGTAGCCAAGGGATATAGACAAGAGAAGGGTATCAATTTTGAAGAATCATATGCACCGGTTGCACGGATAGAGGCTATCAGAATCTTCATTGCAAATGCCGCCAGCAACAATATGACTATCTACCAGATGGATGTCAAGACTGCATTTTTGAATGGCGAGCTGAAAGAATAAGTCTACGTCAGTTAACCAAAGGGATTGGTTGATTCAGATCATCTTAAACACGTCTATCGTCTGAAAAAGGCTCTTTATGGCTTAAAGCAGGCTCCACGGGCGTGGTATGACACATTATCAAGGTTTCTTTTGGATAACAAGTTCTCCAAGGGTGTAGTTGATCCAACGCTATTCACTCGAAAAACAGGCAAACATATTCTTCTCGTTCAAATTTACGTAGATGATATTATATTTTCCTTGACTGATCCTAAAGCTTGTGACATATTTTCAAACGAGATGAGTTCAAAATTTTAGATGTCAATGATGGGACAAATGTCGTTTTTCTTAGGATTACAAGTTTCTCAAAGTCCCGGAGGCATCTTTATTAATCAATCCAAATATGCTCTTAAAATTTTAAAGAAATATGGAATGGATTCTTGTGAACCTGTAGATACACCAATGGTGGATCGATCAAAACTGGATGAGGACCCTTAGGGATTCCAGTTGACCAAACTCGGTTTTATAGTATGGTCGGATCCCTAATCTACCTCACTGCTAGTAGACCAGACCTTGTATTTGTTGTGTGCATGTGTGCTAGGTATCAGGCTTTGCCTACCAAAAGGCACCTTGAAGCATGATGAGGTGTCATTTTATACACTTTTCGGGGTCGTTTAACCCCTAAAATCCTGTGTTTATGCTCAAAATAGGTACTTAATTGTTCCTTTTCAGGTATTTCTCATTTGGATGGATTACACGTGACTTTGGCTCATTTAGAGAAGAAACATACGAGATTACAAACCAACACCAAGACTCTTAAAGATTTGTGCTCATAGAGCCTAGAGACGGCGTAACAACCCATACACGACGCCGTCACAACTCATCCAGTGACAGCATCACATATTTTAAGACGGCGTCAGCCGGCACCGACTCAAACGCAGATCTAAAAGATTCATTTTACGATAGCGTCATGACTAAAACGCAACGCCGTCGCGTCGATTTTCTTATATATACCAACCCGAATTTAGGGTTTTCAGTGTGTAACTTTAGAATAAAAAGAGGGTATGAACTCTAGTTCGTTTAGCAGCTGTAAAAGACTATTTTAGGGCCTAAAAACCCTATTGTACTCCTTCCAATTCATGTTTTAATCAAGTAAGGTTTACTTAATCATTCAATATGTCTATGTGTTGTTTGATTTATTATTCTTGCTTTATTCTTAACATGCTTGGCTAAACCTATTATTGTGTTTATTTATGATTGTATGAAACCTAGAATGTAGATCTTAGTGGGTGTTGCTCTTGTGATAGATGTGCAGTTAGGTCTAGTAAAACCAGGCTGTTGTCTCTATCGCTGTTGTATGTCTAGGGAAAGTGATTCTGTAGAAAGGGATACATCGGGAACAAGTATATATACCTTGCCCTAATATTGGTTGATCCATGACTCACTTCTACTCCACCCTTAATATATAATTCAATAAAATACAAACAAATACAAATACACAAACAGGGATCAGATCCGCGATGCAAAGAAAACCGGAAAAACAAGTATAGAGTGTTCCCGGGTCGTTATGTCCCAACGAGGCTAGAGATGGAAAATCGAAAGACGATTGATGAGTGGTGTTTGAATTTGACAAGGAATGATTAGGCACTAATACTGATAAGCAAATGCACATAAAAATGAGCAAAGAAAATAAGCTAGAATAAGAATAAAGCTAGGAATGGAACAAACACTTAAAACTTTTACTCTAAGACAGAAATAAGCTCAATTAAACTTAAGACAAATCAAATAAGCTAAGCTAACTCTAAATAAGCAGATTCAGCAAAAACAAAGCTATTTAAGAGGAAACTCAGCAGACTAACAATGCACTAGCGTATTAACGAACAGTACTAACTTGGAGTTAGTATGCTAGCTTTAAGTTAGTACTTCTAGCTTTAACCAAAAACACATGAAACAAGAAATAAAACAAATAAGCTAAAACAGATCATTTATCTACCCTTAATAGCACTCAGTAATAAGAATATCAACTAGAATTAACCAAAATGGTAATAAGCTTAAGAAGTACAAATGATCACTATTGAAACACTTTAAAAAGGAACAATAAGCTTAAATAAGCAAAACAGTAAAGGAAAATAGTTTAATCTACTCTAAAAAAAACTAAGGAAATCATATGAATAGGAGAAATATTAAGCTGATAATCTAAAATGAACCACCAGTACTAACAGTTTAATATCAGTTCTGACTTGGAGTTAGTTACTGTGGCTTTGGGTTAGTATGTTCCAAAAGTGAACTGCGTACTAACTTCCAAGTTAGTATGCTAGTTGAAAATACCCTTAAGAATCATTTTTCTTTCAAGCTAATTAAAAAAACGAATTATCAATAACAACTTAAAACACTTATAAGCGATTTCTAATCAAGAATAAGCACTTTTAAATAAGTGAATTGGCTAGCAGTGTTTAACTCATAACTAGTAGTTTTATCAAATGAACCGATCAGTACTACTAAGAAGAAAGTTACACAAAATCACTGTTAAACTAACACCTCAGCAGATAGCACTAACATTCTGATAAAGCACAAATAAGTAAACATAAGTAACAAATAAGCACTAATAAGCAGTTCTACAGTCAATAAGAAAAACAAGAGAAAGAGAAACTTACAACACCCTTGCTCAAAACATGGCGTTAACTAGAATCTACAAGCTCTGCTTGTATTAAACAAGCTAGTGAGATTCGATAAGCCATCAGAACTGGCTTATCATCCAAAAATAAGTGGGTATATATTGAGAGTGATTTTTGTGATTTTTCTCTTACTACTTTACCTTTAAAACTTATCTTATAAAAGCAGCTTATAAGCAAGCTGTGTTGAGAACTTTTTTAACACACAACAACACAATTAAGAAACTTAGCACTTGGAATTTGTAAATTGATTTAAAACCTCAAATTTGCATTAAAACTTGAAAGTGTTACAATGCTGAAAGTAAGAGCTGTAAATGAATTTTAAAAGAGCTGAAAATAAGCTAAGTTATATTAAAAATTAAAAACTAACTAGTTAAAACTAAGATGCCTCAAAGGCTTACAAAAGGCTCTATTTATAGCCGAAGTCTTCATCTCTTGGACTTGCAGCTTGTGCTTCTTTTGTGAGAGCAAAAACTAAGTGTGCTGTTGTGTGAGGTGATTCTCAAGCAAATCCCAGCCTTCAATTTCTTTTGTGCTTCTTTGGAGTCAATCTCAGCCATTGAAAATATTTGGGAATGGTGTGGGATTGCCAACATGGCACTTTACATAGCTAGGGGGAAATAGTAGGGTGATTGAAATGATTTTGGCTAGGGTGTTGAGTGGTTTTGAGAGGTGAAGGTTGGGGCCGACATCCAAGTTGTAACTGGGTTTTTGTTGGGGCAGGAAAGAAGGCTTTTTGGGTAAGTAGGCAGTTTTGTCCCCTCAAGTTATATAACTTGAATGCAATCTTTGCCTGGCTTGCAATTTTGACCCTTCCCTTTTATTTCTTGTAATATAACTTGATGTTTGGTAGTTTTTCCTCAGTATTTCTTAATTTTCTTCACTTGGATGACTTTTGATTTGTCCTTTTCATTTTCGTGCTTGGTTTCTGTTTGCTTTAGGCTTTCTTTTTGTTCCTTTTTCTTGCATATCCGTTCTGCACAATTACAAATACAAAAAACATACAAATACGATGTATTTTGGTACGTTTTTAGTCGTTTAAAGCCCGTTTTTAATGAAAATTGGTATGTGTAATTAAAACATACCAAAAATCCTCATACTAAGGTTATTTGCCGTGTCCTTCGCAATGTTATGAAGTAAACCTCAGAAAATAAGAATCTCAATCCTTCGACTAATAACCTCGAAAAGTAGCAAAGTAAGTGTTCGTCAAGGGGAACTAAAGAATCAATAGCTTCGACAAGTCCCGTTTTCACCATTTTTTATATGTACACTAACTATCCCTAATATTTTTGGATTTTCCTTTTTCTTTTCTTGACTGCCTGTTTGACTTCCTTTATTTTATAAACACTGGGATCATAGAATGAGAAGCGCCCATAGAATAATCTACGGATGTCCTGACGGATAAATCCAAACCAAGCAATTAAACAAGATCATTTGTCAATATAAGTCTAAATGTTAAGCACTCATACTTATGACTTGTGAACTTTTAACTCCCAACATGGATATATGATTTAAATGTGTGTACTCAATTCAACTCAACCATAGATCAACTTATTTCCATAGTCGTAATTCAAGATGAATCATGACTCAAAGCGACAACTTATTAGGACCTTGTAACTTGTTTTTAAAGAGCGAAAATTTAACTGTAGAACTTTTTGCAACATCTTCATCATCATAATCATAAGTTCTTAAAGCTAGGAATGCGTTGCTTAGTTTGAACACCTACCTAGGCCTCGCTCCCTAGTAGGATATCACAACCAACGACCGGTGTTCTTAGTTTGAAAACCCACCCCGTTGCTAGCGTAGTGGGAAATCACATCAACACCTTCTTCCTAATATGGCTAAGGATAGGTGTCTTAGTTTGAACCCTCACCTAGACCTCGCTTCCTGGTGAGATATCACAACACACCAAATCCCTAGAAGTAAAGATGTCTTAGTTTGAACCCCCACCTCGTGGTTAGCGGAGTGGGATATCACGACACATCTTTTACTTGCTCTATATACTCAAATGTATGCTTCATTGGCATAATTTCAATATTCATGCATTTTTGCATGCATATTTCATTCATGATTCTTTGGCATTTTATCTTTCAAATTACTAAGAACAGAAAAAAAACTTTGCTTTAAAGAATCAAGTTACAAATTTGAATCTTTTTCTAAAAACATTGATTGACTTAGTTGAATTGAAATAAGCACGTATGATTAGGTGGATTAAAAGTTAATGGGAGAAAAAGCCACAAGTTACTCATATAAGTTTTAGAAGAATCTTGCTCAGCACATAAACTTATATTTAACTCTATCACTTCTTGTTCTTCACCTTATTAAAATTCGAAACACATAATTCGTGAAAGCTTAGCCTACAAGCAGTAAGTTGAGGAACTAGCTAGGGCTCAACACGCCCGATCGAGTCAAAAATTATCTGTGACAAAATACTTATTTTATTTTTATTTTATTTTTGAAAATTTTTAAAATTTTTAATTTTTTTTTCATTTTTTTGGTATTTTTTGCAAAAATTTGGTGGTAAAAACGGGATTACATGATAACAACGGCTGCAGGCAAATTCAAATCGAAGATCCCCCCCCATACTAGAACTAAACATCATCCTCGATGTTTTGAAAGGGGTACCTACGTAAATCTAAGGGTTTAAATTACAGTGTTGCCAAAAGATAAAAAAGTTAGTCGATTAGATTTTGGATTATGGATTCCCAAAATGAAGCTGAGGCTGTGAAATTTGTGGAGGAAAGACAAAACGAGAGTCGAGAGGTTTTCACAATCCGGGCAATCCTGGACAATTAACAACAGAAACCGAAAAACACGGGTATGGAAAGGCGAGATCCACACAACAAGAAATACACTTATTTATTTTTACACCAATTACTACGATAAAGCATGGGGGTGCCTCCCACGATAGCGGCTAGTTTAAGGTTGCTTGCTTGACCGTCCCCGAATTGCTTGCGATTATAGGATATGTTTGGAGATCGGGACTACAACTGGTGGTACATCTCCTCCAAAGTAGTACTTCAACGAATGACCATTCACTTTGAATTTGGCGCAGTTTTGGAATAACTCGACAGTGCATATGGAAAACTTGGTGTTCCAGAGATGGTCCACTCCAAGGGGTCTTAAGCTTGGCCGAGAAAATCTTCAATCTAGAGTTGAAAGAGGAGGAACTCGATCACGAGTTGAAAAATGCGGTTTTTGATCTTGGAGTCATGGATTCTCTTTGTTTTCTCCTTGTAATTAAAGTGTTTTCGTAGGCATGATCATGAAGTTCATAGTTCGTTGCGTTGAATCTTTCCTATGTCCCTCGCGGTTTTGCTATCAAAGTGTATGCTTAGGCTAGTAAGCTTTGTGCTCGAGCTCATCGGAAGATGACATGCTTCGTACACTAACTTGTATGGGAGTACACCCGATGGGTGTTTTGTAAGCTATGCGGAAAGCCCAAAGTGCGTCATCTAATTTATTCGACAAGAGGACGATTTCACCCACGGTCTTTC
Source organism: Tanacetum coccineum (assembly GCA_026074375.1). Taxonomy (NCBI): domain Eukaryota; kingdom Viridiplantae; phylum Streptophyta; class Magnoliopsida; order Asterales; family Asteraceae; genus Tanacetum; species Tanacetum coccineum. The sequence continues at coordinate 27,525 of BQNB010046717.1, forward strand.
ATGAATTCGTTTTCAAACCACGACTTGGATACTCACTTGTCCACTCGTTTGTTTTTTTATGGATGATACGCGGTGGAGAGACGATGAGGTGACTCAGTATTTAAGCATTGACTTTGCAAATTGGTCTTGCAAAAAATGGGTTCCGCGATCCACTTATGATTGCAGAGGGGCACCGAATCTGGCGAGAGAGATTAAGGAAGAAAATTTTGAAACCATGGGCATCATTGGTGGGGAGCGCTTTTGCTTCAACCCATGTTGATAAATATTCAACGCGCCACGAGTATATATTTGTTCTCTTGAAGCGGGAACGGCCCCATAAAATCATGCCCCCTAATGTCAAAGATTTCGCAAACTTGGATAGATGCTTTGTGGCATTATCATCACGTTGCGAAATTTTGGCCTTGACGTTGACTAATGTCACATCGGGTGCATTAGTCGTGGGCCTCTTGTAGATCGTGGGCCAATTAGAAAACCTGAATCGAAGATCTTTTGGGTCGGTGTAATTGGCACTGTGAGTGTCCCGGTGGTCCACTGTAAGGCTTTGAGAATTGGCGAAAGCTTCTGCCCCGAATAACAACGCCTAATTACTTGGTAGCAAGATCTTGATAGAAAGGGGGTCGTCCCAAAAGGAATGCTTGACGGCTTTGAAAGAATTTTCGTTTTTGCTGGGTTGAAATCCTTGATTCAACGAAATTTTCTCGCATGTAGTTTGCGATGTCAGCAAACCATGGGGTACTTGCATCAAGAACAGTAATCGAACTAAGAGTTTCAAGAGGAAACTTTTCATTTATCTCATTTGGATCGAGCTCATTCTTGTGAGGATTCTCTAATCCGTGATTAGATGATCAGCCCGCTGGTTCTCCAGCTTTTCGTGTCAACTACATCAAAAGTCGAATCTTGAAGGAGCGACCCATCGGAAGCAATCTCGCTTAGAATCTTTCTAGCAAAGAGATACTTGGGGCGGAATGATCGTATACACAGTGCATTAGTGCATGACAAGGTAAGATCGGAATTTTTCGAATTGCGAACACACGGTTACATTTCTTTCTCTGTCGTGGTGTAACGGTGATTCGCCTCATTCATGTTTTACTTGCATAATGTATAGGCGTGAAATGTTTTCATGGAGTTGCCACTAAGACTGCACCTAAGGCGAAAATCGCTTTGCATGCACATAAGTTTAAATGGTATCCAGTCTGGGGCTATCAGGATTGGAGCCTCGGTTAAATTCTTTTAAGAGTGCTTAAATGTTCAATAAAATCTTTGGAGAAAAAAAAGGAGTCTCTTTTTCAAGCAAATGGGTCATGGGACGGGCTATTTTTGAGAAATTATGGATGAATCTTCTATAAAACCCGGCATGCCCAAGAAAACTACGCGACATTTTATCAGTAGTAGGTGAGGGAGCTTGGCGATAACAGTCAATTTAGCTCGATCGACTCTTAATTCCAGACTTGGAGATTTTGTCCAAGACAATTGCCTTCCTTAACATGAAATGGCTTTTCTCCAGTTTATCTCCCAGTTTAGAGCTAAATTTGTGTCTTCACCCGCATAAGCATCTTTTCAAATGGGTTAGGCATGTAGAGAAAAGAACTTCAAAAACGAAAGTCATCAATAAACACTACCATCGTTTTTTCGGTTCATGTCGTGGAAGATGGCCATCATAATCTTTTGGAATGGCCTAGTGCATTAGGGCCAAAAGGCATGCGACGGTAGGCAAAGGTTCGTATGGGCAAGTAACTGTTGTCTTTTCTGATCATTTGGGTCGTGGGTTTTGAAAATAACCCCCCCCCCCCCCCAGAGAAACCTTCGAGAATACAATAGTATTTGTTTCCCGCATGCCTCTTGAGCATTTAGTCCATGAATGGTAGTGGGAAAATAGTTCTTTTTGGGTGGCTTCATTCAATTTTAGTTGTAATGCTTGCCCGCAATCCCGTAATAATGAGTTGGATCAATCATTTGCTCATTCTAACTCGAGTAAAACCACCTTTCTTTGGTTCACAGTGAACCGGGCTTACCCAGGGACTATCCGAGATAGGGTAAATTAATCCAGCGTCAAGAAGTTTTTCAACTTCTTTTTTTATGACATCGTGGATTTTAAGGGCAGTTTATCTTCTCTGTGTTGGACGTGGAGTGAGTCCTCTTCCATTAGAATTTAGTGGTACAAAAATTGGGTTAATACCCTTTGATATCGGAGAGTTTCCAGCGATGGCTGCTTGTGGGACTGCAACTTTATGAGAGCGGCTTTCTCCAAGATACTCAAATCTATAGCATGATGATTGTAACTTGTTGTCACCCTCCAAAAATGATATTCGAGGTGGGGAGGTACGTCCTTGAAGCTTGACCTCGGGAGGTTTCATCAATTGAGGTTTCATCGGTTTTGGCTTCACAAATTTCCTTAAGTTCTTTTATCAACCCCAGGAAATAATTTGCCTGGTTGGGGAAGTGTGATAAGGGCTCACTATTTAGGATAGCTTCAAGAAGAAGAATGTCCTTCTCGAGATCACATTTGGCATCATCAATTCCTGACTTATATGAAGTATCAGAAAGTTCAGCCTCGATTTCTTCAAGAATGAAATCACTACCCTCGAATGGAGTGAGGGTGGGGAGAAGTGATATAAAACAATGGTTCAAAGTATGGGGGGGAAAAAAAGGGTTTGGAATTTCATTGCTAATATTTCCGAGAAACCTAAAACCATCTTGGGAATATTCCTCACAAGCTATATCAAAAAGTTGACTTGAGTTAAATGATTTTTGACATTGTAGGAGAAATTTTGTATCACTACTTTGAAAGTCACGGTATTGGTCATGTGCTAAGGTATTTGTTCACGTGAACCTCTATCAAGTCACATGACGTCTCAGAAAGGTACTTTCCTCAAGATTAGGGAACCCGGAGGATCAGAACGAATCAAGACCCAAATCGACAGGAAAGAAGAAGTTCCAAACTTTCACAAAAACATCCTCCGGCGATGCGGTGGGAGTAGAAATCATTCGGTCGGCAAGTTCAAAGTATCATTCGGGTTTTGTCAAAGTGGGAGACTTAGTTCTTTCCAAATGGAGAGAGGCATTAAGTTGATGCTTGCACGAGATCGGCAAGGCTAGCATTATTCATTCCGGAAAATCAAACGGTATAAGAAATCTGCGGGTCTCCAAGTTTTTCGGGAAACTTTTTTTAGGAACCGCCGAGCAATTTCGTTACCGGTGTCTTTGTCAATCAATTATTTGTCCTGTCATTGAGGTGCCTCTAAACATTGGTGCCAATTTGGGCTGTGTAAGAGAGCGTCGAGAAATCTTAGCTCGAACTGGAGTTCCGAAAAAAAATCTCCATAAATTTTGAAGCTAGAAGATTGTCTTTTTCATGGAGCTTTTCTTTGTTGGCCCTTGAAGGATATGACAAGGTTGGTTTTGAAACAACAACGGGCTCATCAATTTGGTCATTAGTTTGGACCACTGGAGGTTGGATGTTTTCGGTGCTTGGCTGCACCGTATCCTTTGTCGCCTCGGGTTCATTTTCCTTCTTTTAGGAGGAGAAGACAATTTGGGTCCATTAGAGGAAACCACGCTTCGAGTAGTGATTGCTTTAAATCACCTTTTGGGTTAGCAATGGGTGTGCTTGGAAGAGAACCGAGCCCGGAGTAGAACGCTTGGTTGGAATTTATGATTTTGGTACGCAGTCGGTTATGTTGGTTATTTGGATTTGAGGTTTTGCATAACCGGTCATAGCATTGACATAGCTCTCAAAAATCAGTTTTTGACCCACCCGAAGCTTGAGAGCTGGAGCTTGCGTAAGCTGGGTGTTGATTACCGGGGGTTGATACTTTGGGCTTGTTGTTGAAACCTGGGTGTCGTAGATTTGACCTGGTTGTATTCCCCGATTTTGTTTCTGGTTCAACGATTTGATTGTTGGTTGGTACTGTTGTGCTGCAGGGAGGAAAACAGGGGGGTCTGATTGGTTGCCCTGGTGGTGGACGGTAAACCGGGAATTTCCTTGGATTGAAATTTGCTGCGGCTGCTTGCGAGAACGGATTCCTGGATGTTATTCGGTAATTGTTGGCTATTGGTAGTCCGGACAATTTCGATATGAATGGGCACCACCGCAGGTAACACAAACTTTGCTCAACCCACTTTAGGGAGAGGAGCTGGAATAGGAGATGTTGTTGGTCGAGATAGTAGGTCGTAACCATATCTTTCAAATTCCGCACATGGAAGGATTACTCCGGAGTGGGAAGAGCTCGTACTCACCTTAGCAAAATGGCTTGCTTCGGGAGTGACGCATTTGGACTTAATTCGATGATGCTTGAGCAATCGCGGGCCTTTTGTCAAAAACGTAACACCTGCGGCTGAGTTCAAAGAGTTTGATCATAAACATTTAAGGCATTGTAAAATGTATTCAAGTTGGTTGAAGCTCTCGAGAATCCTGGATGTGGACAGCTCGGGAAGATCTTGAATCGATCAAGCCTCACTAAACGGACTCATCAATCTTTGTTTGAAATGGTAATCTCGTTCCGAATAATTGTCATTTTAGAAGGTGGAAAAAACTGATTAATGAATTTAGCCACGAGGTCATCCAAGTTGAATTGATCGAAGGGGGTTCTTTTCAAGCCATATCCGGCTCCCCCTCGAGAGAGAAAGGAAAAGCATCAACTTAATTGCTGTGGTGGGCATTAGGGTATCTCAAAGTAGAGGTGATTTTATTGAAGTAACGGATGTGGGCATGTGGGTCTCTTTGTCATGTCCGAAGAATGCTTGTTTGGACAAGAGTAGCAAACCATGCTTGATTCAAATTTACTGCTGCGATTTCAGTGAACACACATTGATCTTCGTTCCCTCGGTTGGGGAGCCTGGATGCAATTTCTGCCATAATTCGATTATCAGCATGCGTTTTCTTTGAGGGTTCAAAAAAGATTCGGAGGGAAATAGTTGTTGGTGGTCGTTGATGTTGATCGAAGCGGACGAGCTTGAGATCGAGTGCGCATGCACTAAAATTAGAGATAAGAAGATTATTTTGGTTATTTTAAGTTTATTCACCAATTATTTTAAAGGACAGGAACTAAAATAGACAACTTAACCCAAATAGTCTACCTTACTTCTCGGTAGCTCTAAAATGATAAAGCATCAGGTGGCTGAGGAGTAGGAATAGCGCGAAGCTTATTTCTCCTTTCGGGTCGGAGTTCCTTGGAACACCCTCTTATACCTACTTTATAGCTTGATTAAGTTTCAAGGTAAGCGTACGTCGTAGGGGACAAAATGGCAAGTTTTTAAATCTTTTTGTTCGAGTTGGGTAACCAACTTTTTTAAAGTTCACGAAGATATTTTGATCATACCTCAATTGCGCATATTATTATTTTGGTAGTTTTACCAATTTTGTGAATTATATTTTTTTTTTATGGACAATTTTTTTTTAAAATTTTTTTTTATAGATGTTAATTATACTTAATAAAAAGAAACTGAAAAATATTTGTATATTTTTTGTTTTTATAAAGATAATACTCAGATTAACAAATTGTCAAACGTAATGATAATCTTTTTCACAGCCTCCCCGGCAGCGGCGCCAAAATTTGACTCACTTCTACTCACCCCTTAATATATATCAATAAATACAAACAAATACAAATACACAACAGGGATCAGAATCCGCGAGGCCAAAGAAACCGGAAGCAGTATAGAGTGTTCCCGGGTCGTTATGTCCATCGAGGTAGGAGATGGAAAAATCGAAGGCGATTGATGAGTGGTGTTTTGAATTTGGACAAGGAATGAATTGGGCATTAATTACTGATAAAGCAATGTACTATAAACAATGAGAAAGAAAATAAGCTAGAATAAGAATAAAGCTAGGAATGAAACAAACACTTAAAACTTTTACTCTAAGACAGAAATAAGCTCAAATAAACTTAAGACAAATCAAATAAGCTAAGCTAACTCTAAATAAGCAGATTCAGCAAACAACTAAGCTAATTAAGCGGAATCTAGCAGTACTAAACAATTGCATGCAGTATTAATAACGCAGTACTAACTTGGAGTTCGTTACTGCTAGCTTTAAGTTGGTACTTGGCTAGCTTTAACAAAAACAAATGCAAAAGAAATATGCAAATAAGCTTAAAACAGTTATTCTATCTAACCTTAAATAAGCATAGTCATAAGGAATATCAATAGAATAAACCATATATGGCTAAAGTAAGACGCTACAAATGATACAATATTGCAAACACTTTAAAAAGGAAAATAAGTTAATAGCAAACAGTAAAGGAAACAGGTTTAATCTATCTAAAAAAACTAGGAAATCTTGAATAAGAGAAATAATAAGATGATTAATCTAAATGAACCACCAGTACTAACAGTTTTAATAACAGTACTATCTTGGAGTTAGTATGACTTGGCTTTGGTTAGTTACTGTTCCAAAAGTGAACTCGCAAGTACTTATCTGGTTAGTATGAAGGGTTAGTTTTATTTATTATTTAGATGAAAATACTTAAGAATTCCATTTTTCTTTCAAGTATTTAAAAACCGATTATCAATTACAAATTAAACACCATAATAACGCGATTTTAATCAGTTTTTTTTTTTGTTATATAATATTGAACGAAAATTATACCAACAAAAAATATATTCAAAACTCTATCCATTCATATATCTTGCATCAAGTATCATATAACATAAGAAGAAATCATTAAGGTCAAAGTTGAAGAAAAAAGACTTTGAAAAAGTCAAGTGGATACTTAATGTGGGACGGAGGGAGTAATGAATAATGCATGCACCTAGCGGTGGAGGTTTGATCCTTTACCAAGCCTATGGTAATTTATTTGCTATGACAAGTAATGAGTGTTGATTTTTTGTTTCCCCCATATGTTATAATTCATTATACAACCGAGTGAAAGAGAGAATCCCCAAACACTTATGTGAGGTGCTAGTATATATTTTTCGTGCTTTTAATTACAAGGTCTAGAAGGTTGTGATGTAAAATACTTTTAAAGAGTAGGTAAAATGACCCCCTCATATTGTTATTGTCTAGGTAGAAAAGCCCATTTGCTTGAGGACAAGCAAATCCTAAGTGTAGGGGTATTTAATAAGGTGTCATTTTATACACTTTTTCAGGGTCGTTTTACCCCCTAAATCATGCATTTATGCCCAAAATAGGTACTTAATCGTTCCTTTTCAGGTATTTCACATTTGGAAGGCATTTGGAAGATTTACACGTGACTTGGGCTCATTTGGAGAAGAAACGGACAAGACTACGGACCTACACCAACATCTCTCAAGAATTTCTCCTTAGAGGCTAGAGACGGCGTCACAGATATAACGTGACGCCGTCACAATGAAGACCAAGACGGCGTCACAAGATTCCACGACGGCGTCAGAGAATACGACCCAGCCTATTATCTAGAATATTCTTTCTCATGACGGCGTCACGATTAAAATGCGACACCGTCGCAGCGATATATTCCTATATATACATACTCGAATTTAGGGTTTTAGGTGTGCAACTTTAGAATAAAAAGAGGGTATGAACCCTAGTTCGTTTAGCAGCTGTTAGGGACGATTTTAGGGCCTAAAAACCCTATTGTACTTCTTCCAATTCAAGTTTTAATCAAGTAAGATTTATTTAATCATTCAATATGTCTATGTGTTGTGTGCTTTATCTATAGCATGCTTGGCTAAATCTTCTATTATGTTTATTTATGATTGTATGAAACCTAGAATGTAGATCTTAGTGATGTTGCTTCTTGTGATAGATGAGCGTGTTAGACTCTAGAAAACCAGCTTTTGTCTGTATCGCTGTTGATATGTCTAGGGAAACGTGATTGTGTAGAAAGGATACCATCGGGTAACAGTCTTCATACTACCTTGCCCCTTAATATGGTTGATCCACTCTTAATGTATTTCACATGAACTTAGTATACCCCTAGGGGCCTTGTAATAGTCTTCATACTACCTTACTTGCGCGTTGCCTTAGTGGAATATTAAGTAGACGGCGGGTTCGTGTAATTCGTTCATGACTTAGGAAATAATTACATAGATCATCACAAGTGTGACAAAGCAACAACACTAGGAGAAGCACTCTAGGGAGTAATACATGATTAAATAAACACAATCTTTTATCTTATTGTTATCACCATTAGCTTATATTAGTTTATTAGCTAAAACTAAAACCCACCTCTTAATTATAAGATTTTACCTACTTTTATAAAACATAAAAATACAAAAAGAATCTTCCCTTAACCCTGAGAATTCTGTTAGGCCGTGATCCAGCCTTCCCAACCTATTCCCTAAGTGAACGATAACAACCCCGAGCCTTGCCTATACTACACTACAACGATTAGGTGCACTGCCTAGGGAGTTGTAAAACTTCGTGTAGAAGTCCTACGACGACCGCATCAGGTGCATACATGCTTTATTGTATCACTACCTCCACTCCATTCAATCTAGCTTACTTAGTAGCAAAACGAATGCTACACTCCAAAAACTCTCCAAATGAACCGTTACCTTACGGTCTTCTTTTGTCTAAGCTATTAAAAATAATCAAACGAACTCGTTTCTCTCTAAAAAATAAGCACTTCATTTCTCTCAATCCCTTAATGGACATGATGAGCAAATTCTCTCCAAATGATGAAATCATTGAAGTTTATCGTTTTCGGTTTGCATGATCATTACCGTCACGTTCGTTTACAATGGTAACTCTAAATAAGTTTGTAATAGGAAGCCTTAGAATCTTAACTAAACCACGTTAAAATTCGTATGTGTAATATTAGTATGATATTATGGAAGACCATTAAACTATATGTATTGAAATGCATGCTTGAACTAAATGTTAAAATTGCACACTTACTTATCGTGATCTATAGTATAGATAATTTAGCATAATAATGTTTGCATGATAATTTGTTTTGATTTTTGGGTGCAAATTGCAGTTCTGGTCATTTTTGTTGAAACCTACGACCCACGGATCCACCATATGGTAGATCCGTACGTTGTTACGGTAGATCCGTGGCTCACCCAGTCCAGGCGCCAAAATTTGAATTTTCTTGATTTTTAACTTTTTCTACTTTATCTTGTAACCATGCTATATGATACTATGTGGGATCTTAAACCTTGGGATATAACATGTTCTCCATATAATCCAAGAACCATTATACAATTCATATCACCATTTTCTCCTTATAATCATCACCTTCAAACATCATTTTCCTAACATTTTCTCCACATTTCTCATATACAACTTTGCTAGTTCATAACCATGACTAGTTCATCCAAAACAAATTCACCAAACTTTAAAAAAAACAGCAAGAATGAGTGTCAAGTATCCAAACTATGTTAATCTCACATCCTTAAGTGAGGAACAACCAAATGAGAGAACTCCTTCACCACCTCCTAGAAATAAATCCATCTCACCACCACAAGCTCCATCAAAATCCATCTCTAGAAAGAGTACACACTACACCTCTTCATCATCACCAAGCGAGTCTCTGACACCAACTCATGTTGCACCTCCGCCTAAACTTCGTTTTGTCATTCTGATCAAATGAGAACCTCAAGAACTTCCTCCACTACAAATGTCACCAAATAACCCTTATGTGTCAACGATGGATAATTGGCCACCAGGCCCTTCTAATCCATCTTCACCATCACGTGTCTCACGACCACCTCCCGGTTTTCTAAATCCACCACCCGGATTTGAACCACTACCATCAACCCAACCATTGTTTGTTAACATTAACAACAATACATCTCAACTCCACAACAATGCACCTCCACTTGAAAACACTCACAATCTACTACCAAATCTTAGAAATCAAGATTTTCCCAACCCTCCAAACATCTTGGATTTTGATCATCCAAATGACATGCCTCACCTCCACAACATGTTTTGTCAATGTTGTAGCACCACAAGGCATGAAATCCAAATGCTCCGAAACCATGTCAACTACATGTTCTCATACATTTGACACCACCTCGGTCCTTCACCACACCCACCTTACTTTCCGCACTAGCCATATGAAACTCTCACCTCACCCCTCAGATTATATAGGAAAATGCCATTTATCTTAAGATTTAGGATTTTTAGTTGTTTTCTTTTCTTTACAAATTTAATTTTCTTGTCTTATAGGCTTTAACGCAAAATTTTATGTTTCATCCCTTATAATGGATTTAACATTATTTAATTTTGTTGATGATGAATGTCTATTGCGTAAAATGTATATGTGTGTATTTGTGATTGTCATATATATATTTGCTTGTCTACTAACTTTATTTTGTAGAACGCATCCATAGCTCAATTCCTTGGTGCCCCAAGAAAGGGGGAGCATACACCAAGGGGGAGCACTTGCAATATTGTCTCTATTTTTTTCTTTTTCTTTTCTACTTTGCATTCGTACTTAAGTGACTTCGCATTCGTAAAAAACAAGACTTGCAAGAACCCCCTCAACAACACACTTTTTGCTTCGACAACCGTATATTAGTAATGAAATCGCAATGAATCATAGTAACAATGTATTATCCCGTTATTGCCTTGTTTGGTCTGATTGGTCTTGTTCTCATGTCACCAACACATTATCATACAAAGTCAATTTAATGACTTGAAGAGCTCATATACAAGCATAATTAACAACCAAAGTCAATTTAACGACTTTCCAAAGTCTAAATTTAACGACTTGCAGTCTTGTAATAATATCCAAAGTCAATTTAATGACTTGAAGAGCTCATATATCAACATATTAACATCCAAAGTCAATTTAATGACTCGAAGTCAAATTTAACAACTTGAAGGATTTATTAATATCCAAAGTCAATTTAACGACTCGAAGTCAAATTTAACGACTTGTAGGATTTATTACTCTAACATTAATATCCAAAGTCAATTTAATGAGTCGAAGTCAAATTTAATGATTTGTAGGATTTATGAAACTAACAGATTAATATCCAAAGTCAATTTAACGACTCGAAGTCAAATTTAATAACTTATAGGATCTATGATACTAACAGATTAATATCCATAGTCAATTTAACGACTTGAAGTCAAATTTAATGACTTGTAGGATTTATAACTTAGACATTGATTGTAATGATACATCAGATTAGCATATAGTCTGGTAAAACACTTGTATCCGTACTTTATAGCATGTTCTTTCATTTTAAACAACTCTTCAAACGTAACGTATAAAAGTCAAAAATAATTGTCGAAAAGTTTGAAAATATTGACCTGAAATGTTCGGGGTGTGACATCATTCCACTCTTTAGTGAAGAACACTCAAGAAGACGTCAAGCTTCAAGTTTTATTAGTTTAGTTGTGTCATCACGTTTGTGATAATCAATCATCTTGTATATCTTGTGTTGTGTGTTGTATGTTGTGTGTATCATATGTGTACGATAGGTTAGTATTTATGCCTCAAAATACATGGTGTGTTAGATTGGTTCTATCTCGAAGTAGAACTCAGTATTTAGCTTAGTACCGGAAAAAGTGTAAGCGACGTGTACAGTTTTCTCCGCCTAAAGGGAGCTTGTTGACATAGTGAAGATAACTATCAAGTTGGGTACTTGGGTAGTAGAGTAGGGCGAAGAGGTGCTTCGTAGCCGAACCACTATAAATCATTGTGTCATCGATTTGATCTTTCTTATCTTTACTTGCTTATATTTTGTAGATTGTTTATTTAGTTATTGCATCGCTGTCATATACACTTTTGTATATCTTTTGAATTCACATAAGTCGACAATCTAAGTTTTAATTTTAAAATGGTAAAAACTATTCAACCCCCCTCCTAGTTACCACAAACATAAACATAAAAATTATTTAAAGATAGGCCAAAGCCTAGAGTACATAAAAGTACATTATTTAAAATGGGTACATGCCACCCTTAGAACCAAATTACTGCCAACTGGGCAACCTTCAATCTTGGATAGGAGGATCAGATCTTAACTCAGCAATCGCAGGCTTCTCTGAAGTAAGAGTGGGAGACACAAGCTTCTTTATGGATGTTGCAAGAGCAGAGGACTGAGGCTTTGCAGGTGAAGGCTTCTTGGTTATAGTAGGAGGCTTCAAACTTTTAGGCTTCTTGGAGTGTAGTCTTTAAGCATTGTAGAAGGGTCTCTCTTAGCTTCGGCAAGGAAGGGGTACTCAGTCGTGACGTAGGCACTGCCAGCCTCATTATACTCTTCCTCAACAGATGGACGGTAGCACTCGACCTTCGACAAGTCCACTGGCTTCTTCGTAGCAGCCATCTCCTCCAATGCGTTGCATCTGCCATGAAAGATGGCCGCCTTTAAGAGGTTTCCTACAATCTGCCCTACCTCATCACTATGATATAGTTCCATAGCTATGTATGGAACCAACTTCGAGACCACCTCAGCTCTATCGTGTTTAAGCATTCTGCATTGGAGCTTGAGACCATCGATCTCCCTCGCAGCTTAATCTTTGTCTCTCTTAGCCTAGCCCTCTCCTTCTTTAAACCATCATACTTGGATTCAAGCATGATAATCCTTTCCTTTTACCCACTCCACTTCCTCTCCTCTAAAAGAAACCTACCATAGTCTGCCTCATGTTCCTTAAGTTGGCCCTTGAGAGATTTAAGCTCCTCACGAAGGCTAACGACTATTAGGTTCTCATCTAGACCTACCACAGCACCGTCATACTTACCTTTCAATTCGGCCTCCCTAGCTACAGCCACTCCTAATTCCTTCTTAGTCTCCTTGTATACCCTGATCATATCTCTCACCTTATCATTTAAATGACTGTCCACCATAGCTTGAAGGGTATAGCCATTGTCATGAAGGTCTAGCAACTTCTCTAAGCTCATACTATCCATGATGCTGGTCCATGCTCAAAGGGTAACTTGCTTCACCATGATGTGACAAGCCATAGCATCAGGAAGCTCTTTGGTGCTAAGAAGACCTACGGAGATAATAAAAGTTAAAAGGCAGGAAAAAATAATGGTTGAAATAAAATAAATAATTATATACTAACCATGCAAATCATTCTCATCGTCAAAGACCTCAAGAGTCTCCAAAGCACTAGCCTTGCCCTTCGATAGCTTCGCATGGAGCATGGTCACCTTTTGCCTTATAGTTCGAGACGAACGAGTTGGAAGCTACAGTTTCCTTTTGGATGAAGGTCTTGCTTGGCTTGACCCTTACCCTTTATAGTTGTGCACCCTATCACCGATGCCAGATAAGTCTACGACCAAGATCTGTTCCTCTTCAACATTTGGGTGTCAGCAGAGTCGGCAGTATTCTCAAAAAATTATGAAGATGGTGCAGAGGCCAAGGGCCTTGGTTGAGAAGGACCTGCATCAACATCATTGTTGTTGTTGACGAAGACTGAAGGGGAGCTAATTCTGAAGCTTTTTCATTCTTACTCTTGACTACGAAGCTCATGGCCTTGTCATTCCCAGCTACAACAAAGTTCCTGAAGGCCATTTATGCAAAACAAAGTATGTAAGATGCATATCAACAGGTAAGTCCTAATTTATAAATAATTAAACAATACATACTTTATCTATTTTGCATGATAACATGCTCCAAAGGAAATCCAGCCCACCATTCAGCAATACCAGCCATATAAAGGATTCGCTCAGGGAAAGTTTAGACATAAATTGGGTAACGAGCTAGAAGATGATATAAAGGATCCCTTCGAATAGTGTATGGAAGGGGATCCTTGAAGGATTTCCTATCACCCATGTTTGCCTCATCAACTAAGGCAGGGTATTCAGCAAGAACAATGGTATTTTGAATATAGAAAAAACTTCTCGTTCTAGGAAAGAATGTTTGTAAACGGTTTGATGAACAACTCTGGGACATCGGCTTCACCTTTTTTGGAAAAGGTTAGCCAGTCAGCCGAAGGACCTAAGTTAAGAAACCTCCTAAAAGCATTCAAGGTAGGCTCGAACCCATAAGCTCTACACATAACAATGTATGTGGTGAGTTTGACTAGGCCAAAAGGGTTGAGCCTAGAAATGTGAACATCATAATACTATAACACCTCTAAGAAGAAGGGGTTCAATGGAATCCTTAAATTAGATTGAGAAAAAGAATGACAATACAAGCCAACAAACCCCTCAGGGGCATCAAAAATCGATTGATTTTTGTGTGGGATCATGATTTTAAACTTATTAGGGATAGGTAGTCATTTAGAAAATCAGTAAGCTCTTCCCTAGTCAAAGTGCATTTATGAATAAAAATGACACATTTTGCGTCCATGTCGAAGGTATAAAACAAAGAGTAATGACGAAAGCTCGTGGTTGTTACATTTTATCGGAGTACTTAACGAAGGATCAGAGTATGTGTAAAAGAGGCGGAGTAAAAAAGTGATTTAGGGTTAAGGGTAAATCACCTTT
>BQNB010046718.1:0-43544 GCA_026074375.1 Tanacetum coccineum
AATAAAAATAAAAAGTGTAAAGTCATAAATTATCATCCTAATAACTTTATAACACTTACTTGACGTAAACATTTAATTGTTTGATGCCCGTTTACGTTAAATGATCATTTTTAGTTCACGCGATTTAGCTTAACGGTAAAAATTAAAAGCGAACGCGTAAAAGCCTAAAAATAAATAATAGAATAAATGAAGTCGTAAATGACCTAAAAATGCGAAATGTTACATTATTGATTTGTTATATGTGACTAAAAGATGCACTTACATAATATGGTCACGCTTATCAACATTATTGGTCACTCTTTGTTTAATTTGATGTGTGACTAAATATTACAAAATGCCACACAAACTAAAAATTCATGTGACCATTGGATGAAGAATAGTCACACAAAATACACATTCACTTGACTTTAAACAACATATGGTCACACTTATTAACACTTTTGGCCACTTTTGGTTAACTTGTATGTGACTAAATCCCAAAAAAACCATGCTTTGTGTGACTAAATATTACAAAAGGTCACACAAACATACAATTCATGTGACCATTGGATGAACAATAGTCACATAAAATACACATTTACTTGATTTTAAAAAGCATATGGTCACACTTATTAGGACTTTTGGCTATTTTTTAAAATTGTATGTGACTAACTCCAAAAAAATAACACCCGTTGTGTGACTAAATCATCACAAACGTCACATTTATTATATATTCATGTGGCCACAGGACGGGAAATAGTCACACAAAATACACATTTACTTGAATAAATCATCTCAAATGTCACATATATTATATATTTATGTGGTCAAAGGACGAACAATAGTTACTCTCAAAAACCATTCGTGTGACTATAAAGTGTTTACGGTCACTAATACTGATTAATCCAACAAAACTTATGCCTAATTTGTCACACATATTCGGGTTTCGGTTACTCATTTTAAGTGGTATCGGGTTTGCTAGGGTTTTCGGGTTAGGGTTTTGGTTTAGGACGAGTGTGGAATGGTGTTTGGTGGAAAAAAATATGTTTCAATGTTGTGCTTAGAAGACTTGTACTCTAGGCTAGAAAGGTGGTACTAAATGCCTTGTAGAATTTGAAGGGAAATGAGCTCATTTGAATATCATGCACAATCGGCTTGTACTTTAAGCTTTAAGGTGTTGTACCATGATTTAGGAGGGAAAACATATTTGAATTTACGCTTAGGAATACTCGTACATATGCATCATAAGCTTGTATATTCGTTTTGTATGTATACATTACATGTAGTTAGGGTTTTGGTATAAACGTTAACGGATAAAGTTCATTTAGTAATAATGTTATGAAAATTACGTTAAATAGATAACGTACATGATATAGAGGATATTAGAATATTGACTTGACATAGATATAAACGTAGATAGAATTGGCATAGGTAGTTGCGTGAGCTCGTTTACTTTAGAAATGTAAACTATGTTACATAATGGAATAAAGTAAAAAATTTCCTGTGAAAAAGTAGTATTTAATTTAATATAATATAAGTGGAAATTACAGTGATGAAAATTGTGGATTGTTACATTCCCCCAACCTTACAGAAATCTCGTCCCGAGATTTAGTTGAGTGATAGAGTGATATTTGGAAACAGAAGTTCTTAGCTTCTAAAGAAAAATCAAACGATTACAATTACTACAAACCCTAACTCAAACTTAGAGACGATTGAATACAATAGAGAGAACTATGTGTGATTTGGTAACTTCCTTAGTTAACTATTGCAATGCATGTAGGTTAAGTTTACATTACTAAAGTCTAGGAAGTAGTTATTATTATTATTTACTATAAATATTGTACTTTGCATTGTGAATAAACAGGAAGAAAGAAGAGAAAAGTGTCTCAGTAGTATTTGTATGTTAAATTCAGTTGGTAGTTACTTTTCATCTATGTAGCACCGAAACGGGAACGACAAAGGGATACGGGAACGATACGGGAACGGGAAACGGCAAAAATCAAAAATTCAAGATACGGGAACGGCATAGATACGGCAATAAAAATCTATAAAAAATTAAAAATATATTAAAGAAAATCCAAAATAGATATATATTGATGTAAATGTAAACTCTTATTTTCTAGTCACCTGATGCACATGAATTTAAAGGAACATAAAAAAAATTTCTTATTTTCTAGTAAACACTATCGTGAATTTATGTGATTTTTATCAAGTCATGGGATCAAATTGAAATAAACACTTTTTTTGATAGCTTTTGAGACAGATACATTGCAATTTTTTTCTAATACAACGTATAACATTCATTAATACTCTTTCAATTGTTTATTTTGATTGCATTGACTTGCACAATAACAGTTTGAGTGGAGAAATTCCTAGTTTCCTTGGCACCATGCCTAATCTAGAAGACTAGAACAACTGTAAGTAACTCACATATGACCACAATGGAGGTTGATCTTGTGTTTCTTGTTGTGTTTCGTGTTGTGTTTCTTCAGAAGCCATAATAAATTTACGAGAGTGATCTGATGACTGATGATGGCAGAGAACATGGAAGACTGTGTATAAATAATGTATAAGACGGTTGGGTTTAGTGAATAAAAAAGCTCATTAAAAGTTAAAACCCTAAATACGGTTTGAAACCCCTTGGAATTCCAGATACGGATAAGATACGGCTAGGAAACGGCATAGGAAACGTTCCCATTATAAGGGAAACGTTTCGGAGGCGTATCCATGGCGTATCCGTTCCCATGGCGTTCCCAAACGGGTACGAGAGCCCAATAGGAGTATCCGTGCTTCAGAGCTTTTCATAGTTGTAGTTAGTGAAGATATTCACTATCTCTAGCCTTAGTCATATCACTCGAGCAGCATGAATTTATCCATAAAAGTTAGTTAAAAAAACAAACTTTGATTCGACCAATAGTATATATAAATAAGGGGTATATATTAGTATGCTTAAGGATATAATAACTTGATAAGCATCCAAGTCAAGGTTTTAAAATCAAAATGGACTTGATATATGCTTCCAACTCATATTTGTCCACCATGATACGCGCTTCAAATGGCTTGTGTTATTGTTTTAGATTGTGTAGAGGTGATTTAGTTTGTTTGATGATTTAAGACATGTTAGGACTGGTTCTGTAGCCAATAGCCAATTTAGTGCTCTAGTTTTCATTGTTGCTTACATCCAATTTAACGTTACGTCAGCTTAATATGTATTTTGTTGGTTCCAGTTTGCTACAGAAAGGTTTTGGGTTCATAGTGTTACAATGATATCGTGTGAACGTCTAAAAGCCTTAAAATTGAGATAAATGTGAAAGCAAGGTTTCTATTTAGTTATTATATGCATCATACAGTGTGATCTGTTCATTTGCTTAAACTTAAGTCGAATCAATAATTTGACCAAATGTCTGGTGTTCTCAAACTATTTATATAACACAAGCTCTTAGCATTAATGAATAATGAGAGATTATTCTTCAATTTTCATTCACCAGCTAAGTCCATTCAAATCAAACGGCTTTCTACTTGACGGAACGTCATTTTCATCTCGTGCATTTAAGTCTAGCTTCTTTTCAATATATGGAAACTTAAACTTTTGTGATGTATCAACACTCTCTGATTTTACTAGTTCTGTTTTACTTTGTGTAACTTGATCATCAAAATTAGTTTTCCATTCACTACTCTCTAGTCCAACAGCCATTGCCAAATCACAAGCGTTTTCTGGCTCGTATTTCGCCTTCTTTAACAGGTGCAAGCCGATCATTTCTTGATCTATTTGTTGACTTTCACCGTAGGTTAAACAACTGTCTATTGAACAATCTGTTGGCGGGTAACTTCCATTTGACAAGTATTTTATTGAAAATGCAGAATTTAGGTGTTGTGTAGATACTTTAGAGACCAATTCGGAGAGCTGAACCTTGGCGGCTTCTAGTCCCACTGTACCCAAGTTTTGGTTTCCTACGGTTTCTTGTGCCTTTTCAAGTACTGCTTGTAAGTACTTCCCTTGTGCTTCTATTCGGAGCTGTAAGTGTCTCTGTACCTGTTAGTGGCCCATTTAAGATAACTTAAGTTTTGGACTTTTGAAATTTGTCTCATGTTTTGTTCAGTGTTGTTGGTGTTAGAATATCCTTATCACTAAGTTTTACATGTAACACAACAATTTGAATGCTCCAGTGTAGAGGTTGCTGACTGTTTCTAATGGGTCAAAATGGAAATTTACTGTACGGGTTGAAACGGGTCGGGTTGGATTGATCCGAAACACATTCTGCTCAGAAGTCATAATTTTTTTATAAATAGTTTGTTTGTCAAGATGTTCGGAAAATTTATAGTTTTTTGAGTAGTCTAATTTTTTTATTTTGCATAAAATGAGTTGTAAGGTTTTATACATTAAAGTATTAAACATATATTTTGGAAAAAATAGACAAGTTTTGATACTTTGTACCTAAACTTTATTATTTGACCAGCTAGAAATAAAACAAGTACCAACTTGACCCATTCATACATAAATGGATTAAAATTTCCACCTCTACTTTATTGGCGATGTTAACGGAAACTTTCACATATAATTATACCTCGAGTTGCTCATGTAACCTTCTCTGTACTTCTATTTGCATCTGTAGTGCTTCGTTTATTTGTAAATTCCTGTATAGATAATTTACTGTTAGATCATGTATTGGAAAAGAACTCGTGTGTTCAACTGAACACAAAATCACACAGATAGTAAACACCTCATACTTGTTTGTTTGAGGCCCTAAACTTGAACTACTCATATGGATTCCATCTGTGTCATCCATCATGTATCTTGCTTGTGGGATCATACCTATAACATGTGCACATATATACTATCATGAGTTGTCCACCTTAGTATACGTGTGAGAGAATATTCTATAAGCTTGAATGCCTTACTGATTTTATTCGTCCCGCCACCATTTGGTTGCCCACATAGATTTTTACCGAGCCTGTACTTCTGTCAATTGAAAATTCCATAGTAAGTTTAACTGCTTTCACTATCATAACCATTGCATGCAAAAGAGTTACACATCTTAACTATACACGGTATTTTAATTAAAAACTTCATGCTCCTTTCCGTTGAAGGGTAAATAGTCTTTTTCTTGATCTAAAAAACTGTTTCCTCTAAATAAAGTTGTTATAAACAATCTCATCATGACAGATTTGGTTAGTATGTGGTACCTGGAGATGACTCTTTAAGTGGTATAACGTAAGCCCTTGAATTCCCATTAGTTTCAATACCGATTTTGGAGTAGCCTCTGAACGTACAAGTCAAAAAAGTTAATCAGTTGGAGAATAACATGAATACTACAAATTTTCATATATATCTTTTTTTTTCGATGTTTTATAAGGAAGAGAAAAAGATAAGAAGATGAACTTACTATCTGCTCCTCCAAGCTGGTTGACCGCATCTATAAACCGCTCATGGAGGTCTGGTGTCCATTTGAGTCTAGGCTTAGCATCAGTTGAAAGAACAAGACCCAAATTTCCTCTACTATTCCCGCCGTGTGGGAACATGTGTCTTTCTGGTGTAATCGACATCTTCAACAAGTACCCATAAAAGAATAAGACACAGATTTTTTGCAATAAGATCATGTCAATTACCTAAAGAATTTACCAGTTTCATATAAATGATATACTTAAATTTCTACCTGCATGCTTTGATAATTCTTGGATCTTGATCCTCACAAGTTGAATCTTGATGCTTTCTCAACTCTTCTCTATAGTAGGTATTTGACCAATTCTTATGCACTAATGGTCTGCTACGCATCACCTTATATAGCATATGAAGACTGAGTGGATGGGATAAAGGGGTATGACAGTTGTGTTCTATGCGAAGCATAGAATCTTTGTAAGATATATCACATTCTTTTGTTTTTTCTTGAGCATCACTGACTTTCTATTATTGGAACAAAGTTTTAATTTCTTTGCACTGTAGAACACTTAACATCTTACAATATGTACCCAGAATAGATCCATACTTGTGGTAAAGTAAACGAATCTTATGCGCGGGATTTCTGACCTTAATTTTGGGAATCCACTATCGAAGAACCCTGAAAGGCACATCAATCCGTTCCTCCATATATGTTTCTTTGAACTATATTATCTTTATACATTTTCATAACAGTAGTACTTAGCTTTCATTTTCTCTATTTAGATTATTGAAAAGGACTCGAGGAAATCCAAAGTGGTTAAATCAAATGAAAGTGGAAGATTATGTTGACTCGAGAATCAGAAACCTGGAATTAGATACATACAAGAATATTGAAATTGGAAAAGTTTTTATTATTTGGAGTTGTTTGAAGGGAAGGTATGGAATATGGTACACATTCCATTTCTTTAAGTCCCCTTCAATAAGTTTGGTACTTATTCAGCCTAGAGGATCTTTTTAAATGGATGGAGAACGACCTTCAAGCAAAAACTTTTGTATTCTTTATCTGTTGGTATAAGACAGCCGGCCACTAAGAATCCGAATTATGGGGCCGTATGAAAAGAAAAAAAGAAATAAGGAAATAAAAAGACAGGTTGTACTTGCTCTTAAACTTGCACTTAATGGGAAGCACATTGATCAGCTTATTCTGATTCTCTGGTATGAATCTTCACCCATATCATTGATTTATGTGGTAGTATTTGTTTTGATTTTAAATTTCTTTTAGTCTGTTGGTTTTTTTGCAATTGTAGATCTTTGCTTGTTGTGAAGCAATGTTTACATCACGCGTATGTCATAAAAATGAATTAGTACTACTAGAAACTTTTCTATTGTGGTATTGTCTATGGACATTTTAGAATCTCAAACTTTTATGTACTATCTATGCGAATGCGATTATGAATGTACATTTCGTTTAGCTTATATATTTTCTGGGCCTATTTGGATGTTAAGATAAAAAAATGTAGATATGCTTGACCTACAAACTGAACCATTTTGGCTAGTTCATTAACTTATATTAGAAGCTTAAAGACATGAATCGTATGCATGTATGTGATTTTTCATAGCGTAATATGTACATATTCGGGAATTTATGTTGCTAGTTGTACATAAATACAACACATTAATATATTATTATGGAATAAATTCGTTTGTTAACTAATGGCTGACGGACAATGTCCTGAGTTGATAATTCACACCATTTTAGATTTAATAAGTCGAGCATCCAAGAAAATTCAAGTCCACTCTTTGTAATGTTCCTATTAGCGTCTAAGACAAGCATTTAAAAAACTAGAAACAATCTCCTTTGTTCTGTTGCATCTATGGGAGTCTTATCTGATAATATTACGGCTAATTATCTTAATTTTAAATGCAAATGATATATGTTCCTGTTAGCTTTAATTATCTAAATTCTTTGATGCTGATAACCCCGTGTTTGTATTATAGCATAAGCTGTACCAAGCCGGTACATTTCATGACCTTCCCGTTTCTTGAAGTTACACTGCTGAACTATGTAAATATTTTGTTTTAGATCTTTTACTACTTGCAATTACTATTGTGTGTTTGCTAGGTATCTAAGGATATCTTGAGCAGTTTGCAAGGAATCTTTGTGAAGCTTTTATTTAAAGTTGAAGCAAAAGATATCCTGTGCAGGTTTTTTTGTTAAATGGATAGGATATAAATTCCCATAAGGATAATTTCTTGTGCATTTCTTTTTTTGGTGCAAGGTGAACATTTTATTAATTAACAAGGATTACAAATAAGAAAAAGAGAAGCATACATGCCTGCTCTCTAATGCTACTAAAACAGAACATACAACATTCGAAATACAACAAGTACAATATCTCAGGCAAATCTATATATTCCTCGGATGAGACAAGATTTTACCTCTGAAAAGACCCTATCAAGACAGAGGAATCTGACCTACATGTTCACCAATTGCACCAATACCATATCCCCACAACTACATTTCCACACCTCAATTCAGCCCAAGCCATTCAACCATCATCCACAATAGCAAGGGCTAAACAAGAGGTGGGCATCATTCTGAAGGATATAGCCCCATTCACAATACATGTGGGGCTCTTCCAACCTAACTACATTTCCATCAAACTACTTCCAACCACAACAGTATCTACATCTTCACAGTAGAAAGAGGAAGTAGCATAGATGGCATCATTAGGCCAGAAACACTCACCCACATGTATATCCAACCTAACCTCCAAACAACAAGACAATATTGAAACCACAAGCAACTGTTCCAATCATTGTCTTGCACCAGATCATTTACCCTTCACAAAGCTAGCAGCCTACCTTATGGTACATTATACTGTGTAAGAAACCAGATGAGCCCAGATATAAGCAATTAGACCCTCCCAAGGCCATCTAATCACCTATGAGAGAACAACTGATACATTTTCCGAGGACAACTCTAAGATACAAGGCTCTAGACATTGTAATGATCTCTAAAATTAGTCAATTCACTTGTCACAAAGAATAGACAAACAATACATGTCGGAGCATCAATTCACACCTTGTCCCA
Source organism: Tanacetum coccineum (assembly GCA_026074375.1). NCBI lineage: Eukaryota > Viridiplantae > Streptophyta > Magnoliopsida > Asterales > Asteraceae > Tanacetum > Tanacetum coccineum. The sequence goes on from BQNB010046718.1 coordinate 8,451, forward strand.
AACACCCTACAGCTGGCTAAAAGCTCAAATTTCAGCAATCAGCTTTTCCTTTTCCCACTTCAAATTCCACTGCTTAGCAACATTAAGAACTTTTGTTGATTTTCTAACTCTGAGACACTTCAGCATATCAGTAATATTCCGAACAATCACATCATACAAATTGTCTTTAGTTCTCTGCAGATTCTGATTCTGAAAAGTTCTTTTGTTTCTTTCCATCCAAATGTGATATACAGTAGAGGAGATGATTAATTTGTTCACAACTTGCCAAATCTTACTTTTTTGAGGGTTTACTGATAGGTGCCTAACCAGGTAAAACAAGTTGCAAGATCCAGTCCCCAGTTTGCCCTTGACCTTGATTTCCCCCCACACCATTTTGGAGAAATTGCAGTCAAAGAAAAGATGATCATGGGAGTCATTGCACCTACTGCATAAAGAGCATTTTAAGCTATCTGTTTGAGTCCAAATCATTCTATCTTGTGTCATGAGCTTCCTTTGAATGGCCATCCAAAGTATAATGGTCTGTTTAGGACTACATTAGGAATACCATACAACTTTGAGCCATTATACACTTGTCCATTTATCTCTCATTGTTAACCAAACTGCTTTGGTACTATAGTTCATAGCTTTATTACCTTCACATAACCACTGAGCTCTATCTTCATCCATGGACAAAGAAGGGACAACAATTTGATTGAGCATAGGATACCTCTTACTCCATTCATCAGCCCATTTCCATCTACCATCACTTATAGCATCAGCAAGACAGTCAAGATTACTCATTCTAGCATCATAAATGTCCCTAACCTGAATGAATTTATCTAAGGGACCAACATCACACCATTTATCATGCCAGACATATATTGATTTTCCATTCCCAACCTTAAACAGAACATAAGGCTTGATTTTGTCTTTGATTTTCATTAATTCTTTCCAACCATGACTATCATTATCGGTACTTTCAGCTTCCCAAATGCTCTTACCTTTTAACTTCACAGTATTGACCCATTTGACCCAAAGAGATTCTCTTTTATCTATTAACTTCCATAATTGAGAAATCAAAAGGACTTCATTCCATCTTTGTAGGGGCTTGAATCCCAGGCCTCCTTGATCTTTTGGTCTGCACACATACTTCCAAGAAACTTTTGCTTTCCCTTTAATAGATCCACCAGGATTCCATAGGAACCTTTTAAAGACTTTTTCAAGCTCAGTAATCACAATTAAAGGGAGGATATAAACAGAAGCCCAATATTGATGCATTGCTGAGAGGACTGAGGCAATCAATTGGATTCTTCCAGCATATGAGAGAAATTTATTCCTCCAACAATTAATTCTGCTTTCTACATTATCAAGTAAAGTCTGACAATCTTTCACTCCAAGTCTCTTAGCCAAAAGAGGAACTCCAAGGTATCTCATTGGGAGATTGCCACAATTGAAGGGAAGGATCTTCAACAAATCTCATTTCATTATTTCATTCATACTTCCAAAGAATATAGTACTTTTACTTAGATTAGGAAAGAGACCAAACACACTACTAAATTCATCCAAAGATTTCTTTACCACTTTTAAGGAATTAGCATCACCATTAAAAAGGACCATAAGATCATCAACAAAACACATATGGGTAAGTTTGATCTCTTTGCATCCATGGTGATATTTTAAATTTCCATCCTCTCTGATTTTTTTAATCATAATCATGTTAAATACTTCCATTACTAAGGTAAAGAGGTAAGGAGAAATGGGGTCTCCTTGTCTAAGCCCTTTACCTCCTTTAAAAAAGCCATTGACTTCACCATTAATGCAGATAGAGAAAGAGGCAGAGGTGATGCAGGACATAAGCCTTTTGGATGTCTATCTTCATAGCACATCTTTTTGGCCCATTCTTTCTATTATAGCCTTTAAGCAACTCCTGAGTGATTAAAATGTTATCTTGAATATGCCTACCAGGTATGAATGCACTTTGGTTCAAGCTAACCACCTTACTTAGGCCATCCTTAATTCTATTTGTGAGGATTTTACTGATGCATTTATAAAGGACATTGCAACAAGCAACATGCCTAAAATCAGATACCTTGTTAGGAGTATCCATCTTCGAGACCAAAGCTATTAGAGTAGCATTAATTTCTCCAATAATTTTACCATTCTTAAAGAATTCCTTTACTGCCAAACAAACATCAGTCCCAATTATGTTCCAAGCCTTCTTGAAAAAACATAAGGAGTACCCATCAGGACCAGCAGCCTTAGAGGAATCAATGTCAAATAAGGCTTCCTTGATTTCCTTATCTTAATATAGCTAAAGGATCTTAACAAGCTAAAGCAAAAGCAAAAGGTCAAATATATACTAAATGGATCTTAATATATACTAAATGGATCTTCCTTAGGATCCCTTTATTTAATGGATCTTAACCTTTAGCTTGTAAAGGGTTTGTTGCCTTAGATAAATCTAAAGTAACAATGATGAAACAATGATTAACCACTATTGATTATGCGGAATTTAATCAACAATGTAAAGAAGAATATAATCAAAACACTTTTATATGATCTCTATGATCTTTTGTAGAACTATATCTACTGACTATGCCTAGGGATCCTTTTATAGACTAAGGAAACCCTAATGGGCTTTACAAAACGCGTATAAAGATAATGCATATCTTTTCCTAAGATATCTCATGCATATCTTTAACTCTAACTAATTTCTGCGTAAGCAGACTTAACTATTACATAAACAGTATTAACTATTTAATACTGCCAGTACTAACTATGATAAACCTTCTACCAGTACTAACTATTACACTAGCAGAATTAACTACAATACTAATAGAATTAAGTCTGTTATACAAAATTCCTAACAACTATCATCCTTGATCATATCATTAGCCTCAACATCAGAAAGTCTTAGAATAACAATATCACCCTTAGATCTAAGAGAAGTGACAGGAAAAGATGACCTAAGGAATTTATGAAAATGATTGACAAATTGCTCATTGACCAAATTCCCTTCTACTCTTTTACCATCTTCACAGCATATAATCCTATGCATATTCATACTATGGATGCTTATCTATTTTGATAATATCTGATGGCAGTATCCAAAATATATTTCTGAGGCTATTGAGATACCAACGAAGCTATTCTATTTAGTTTCTGCGACCTTGGGTTGGTAGTGTCGACCTCTTCACGTTAGTCTTGGCCCACATGATAACTCAAATCAACAAGTCTTTCCGCCTCCTCACTCATGGCACTCTATAGAAGACGATACAATGTTGGCGTTGGGGGGGGGGGGGGGGGGAAACAATAGGGCAAAGGGAGACGGGTGGGGGGTGGGGGGCCACTCCGATGGTTATATTTTAATGCCTACGTAAGTTTGTCATCGTCAAAGAGAGAGAAATGCATAACAAAGTCATAACGAAGCAACTATGTACACATTATTAGTCTGTACACAGCAGAAGTAGTAAGCTAGCGAGAGACAATATACATTGCTTCTCTTGGTTATGCTCGAAGATACAGATGTGGAACACACAATATTAACAGAATATGGCTAAACACACAAACACACTTACAAAAGCGAAAATAGTGAGACTGAAACTATGTGTCGTACTCTCGGAGCCTCAGCCACTAGCAATATCAAAACAACGCTAACTTTCTCTCGTTACTTTTTAGTGATTCCGAAACAGAGCTCGAACAAATGGCACCCAAACACAAGCTACAAGGTAGCACATACTAACAGTAATTCTATTATCATACAAAGGAACAGAGTCATTCTAAATAGATAGTATATAATTATTGTACCACTTATAGTTTATTGTAGAACACTGAATTTCCGGGAGTGCCTAAACGCAATTTATCGCGAAACATATACACTTTACGTATCCGATAAAAATAAAATGAACAAAGTTATTAATTATTCTCAAAATAATTACTTAACTCTTGTTTGATGTAGACATTTAATTGTTTGATGCCCGTTTACATTGAACGCTAATTTTTAGCTTACGCGATTTAGCTTAACATTTATGATTTAAAGCAAACGCGTACAATACAAAAGGTACATTGCGGATTTATCGACGTCGTCAATGACTTTAAAACACAGGGTGTTATAACCCACACATGGTTCAAATGTAGATATCCCTCATATTCATGCATGCACACAAACTCTGGGTTTAAGTGCAGGTACATCATTTAATGGTCAAAAGCAACAGAGAATTGACTTAAATGCAGATGCTCTATACAATGTAAAGCAGGAAAATCTCAGAGTATGGTTGCTAAAAATGTTGATATCTAAGAAACCAGTGCCAGAATGGTTTCACAACAGATGAGCTACATCAAATGGCGTCTGCTGAAATTAACACTTCAGGCCCCGTTCCTCAATGTTCAAATGATGTTTGTTCACATCAGCTCAGGCCTCGTTCTTCATCAAATGACTTCTGCTCATAACCGTTCAGAACTCAAAATTCACGTCCACAACAATGAACCGTCAAGTTCAAAGCTGGTTCCAAAAGTTGTTCCTTTAGTAGTCAAGACAGCTACATCACGACAAGAGTTGGAATTACTATTCCACCATCATATAGCAATGCTGAGGACAACAGGTAAATAAATACAAAATCACAAAAATAGAAAATTTCCAAAAAGATTCTTCTCGACATGTCTCTTGGAATCGATAACATTTACGTGCTTAGAAATGTCGATTAACATTGACACGGGTGTGTAAATGAAGTTCGAGCGAGAGTTTTCAAATAGTTTCAAAACATGTCATTTCTAATTTTCTAAATGGCTTATGTGCAAATATCAGTACATAACCCGGACTTCAAATAAAGGAAGGTTTATAACTTATCCTCACAACGAGAAAATTAACGTTTCTCGGTCTTGAGCTTTCTACAAGACATTCAATGTTTTAGCTCAAGAAAAAGGATAGTGAACGTTTCAGTGCCGCCTTTACCCTAACGTTAGAAGAGAAGTCCTCAACATATTGGTATTTCAAAGTGAACATAATTTTTCAAGAATTTCTCAATGACAATTCATAAACTTTCAAAATTGTGTGTTCAACACTCCAACCCTCCACAATGTTTTCAAAGGACAACAATTTCTCAATTGTCCAATTTTTGAAGGGGAGTTTTTCAAAAAAATCAAAGTTATAATGTTCTTGGATACATCATCAAACGACCATTCTTATGTATTCAAAACAAATATCAAAATGTATCCAAACCATTCATGCTAACCCATATTTTCTCCCACAGATTATCCAAGACATATTTTAATACAAGGTAATTTCAAAAACAAAGTGTTATTATTATTTAAAATAAGGGGAAAACTGTAATGAAAATATGATCTATTCTCCACAATGTGCTGAACAGTAAGAAAAAGTATTATGTTCGATCTTATACCCAACAACATCTTAATTTCACGACGATTCTGAAGTCATAAGGTGGTTAGGTTAGGAATCAATCCTATGATCCAACCAGAACCGGAGGATCTACCCAAGGATAATCCAAAGTTAGAAATAGCAGTCCTTAGGTATGATTGGAGATGAATGTATATGGGAATAATGCCGACTAAGATTGAGTTAACACTGGAACAATCACAACAAGGTGTTAGTAATGACGTCTTGGTAAGCATTGAAGGCGTTGAAGAATTAAAAAGAAATGTATGGATAAAGGGTCTAAACAAAGAAGCCCTCCACACAACTTAAGGCAGAAACCGGGTCAATACATATGCTGTCAGAATCACAAGTTGATTGCTGACATTGAAAACGACATCATGGACCCAGTGATGCAATGCACAACCCTTCTCAGCCATTCGGGTTTCTCTCAACAGAAACTTGTCTCATTTGTCACGGAGATACACACGTTATCTATTGACATCTCACTCCGAGATTGTTGATATTGAATAGGTGGCAATATACTCCAGCCTCCGAGTACTAAAACCAAAATGCACTAATCGAGTCTAGAGCCAAGAGATCAATCAAAATCTCGTTAGGACACATTCCATTTCAAACACTTGTTGAACATCATCAGGTTCACAAGCTGTTATCAAGAGTCCTACGCAATATCATTATGATATTTGCCAGAACATCCGAGTGATACTAATGTATTCACAATGAAGATGGAAATCCTGCTTGAGCCAGCATCAAACAAGCTCTTGGTAGGTGACTTGCGAGATTCTATATGAATCAAACTTGTGACAACTGGATATCGATTTGGTCCAGTAAATGAATTGACGGTTGATGAATTTTGATAAAAGATTAAAACTCCCGATGTGTTACAAAAACGCTTTTACAAGTAATACGTCGATTGATTTTCAAATCAATTTTCTCGATTATCACTAACGTAAACCTGCAGGTTAAAACGGTGGTGACGGTATCCCAATCAACCAAAGTCGATTCATTACCACATATTCATGCTCATTCTACAAAGACAATCAATCATGAAAGCTCAAGATTTAAAGACAAAGACTTCCGCTAACTCTGATTTGAAGCTTTCAAGATAAGGCATAGTATGAGAATGTTGGTCAAAGATACAAGATCGCAAGATGGCATAAACGATAAAGACAATGACAAAGGCTCAAAGTCTAGATCGCAAAGCATGAAGGAACAAACCTACAACAAAGAACAAAGAAAAGGACCAAGACCACATGAGCTTAAACGACAAAAGCAATCTCATTGATCTCATGAAGGAGTGTCATCAATGAACTCACTTCGGGGGAGATTGTTAGCCTCAAAATATTGAGTCGAACATGAAGTTCGTCCATTATGTATTTAAGTCTCGGTCATTCAATTAGTTAACGTTGTAATAGGATAATATCGGGAATCGGGCTCGATAGTTAATCTAATATTGTATATGTTTCGGGTTTAATCCCAAGCAAAACCCGAGCCCGAGTCCTAGTTAAATATCCCACACGTTACTTTAATGTGTCGGGGTATATAAGTAACTTTTCCTCTTTGGAAAAGTTAGTTGTTCATTCTAAAATAATTTTCCTTTTCCTATTTTCTCTCATATCTCTCTCTCTATTCTTTCTCTCTCTCTACAAAACAACTCACTCTCTTTCTCTTTTCTAGATCAAATTCGTGTATGATATATATGTTATGAAGTGGTAATCGGGATCCTACATTTTCCTTTTATTTTAATAGGTGTTTGAGATTTATATAGATAAATTAGGGATTTAGGGTTCTTTAGATTTGATTTATTGCACTTTGTAATTGAATGTGTGTTTTGGGGTAAATTAGGGGGTCAACTAGGGTTGTTTGGATTTTGTTTACTTCATTGTCTTTAATCAGTTATATTTACTTTTGAAAGGTCACCATTACTTTTGCCGCAATTTGTTCGCTTTGGTTTACATTTTTCAATTTTTTTATTGATTTTTTATATGGATTTTGTTGCTTTGTTAGGGTATTAATTATGGGATTTTGATGTCATGGCTCTTGTTGGATTCGATTAAAGTTAAGATTACCGGAGCTTGACAGGCCAGGATATTACGGTTGTAGCTATGACATATGAATCTTCTTTTTGGCAGCATATTGTTGCTGAATGTTACACGTGACAAATAGACATGTCAATTGTGGCAGGCTGTGATGAGTCTCAACGGCTTTCATGAAGATGAGACCATCCGTATCTTGGCGGGGCGACCTATTATGGTCGCAGCCATGGCGGACGTGCCCTCTTCAATATGTTCTTAGCCTATCTGAGCCTCATATACGATCATTCGCTGATGCTTACCGCATCCTTTGGTGATTATGCTGTAATAGCTGATTGCTTTATGTGTGGGTTGTAAGCGGTTGCTTTATTGATAGAGAAGAGGCGCCGCATCTAGGTAGGTAGGCGGAATGTGAGCAGGAGATTAGGGAGCAGGTTCGAACAAAGCAATGGCGGACAAAGAGCTAACTGATGTATTGGAAAGCATCCGCTTAATGATGGCTCGACGTCAGCTTATTCAGAGGGTAGCCAATGGCAATGTGTTGGATGAACATGTGGGACCGAGTAATGCTGTGGCGTGAGGTTAGTGGGAATTTGTCTACATTTTGTTACATAAACTGTGATTTCTTAAGTTGTGCTGTTTGGACTGTAGACTTTTCTAAATGCTTAAAGATATAAATAGTAAAATTATCATTGTCATTTGTTAGTTACACATTACGAGTAAAAGCAAGAATTATAAAATTGTTTAGACTATACTTTGCTCTTCGACTTTGCATTGTCTTTGTTTAGTACCCCATCCATACACCAATTATCATTAAATTTATATTCACATAAGTATATATTGTATCGTTATGTTTTTAGGAAGCAAGGCTGACTCAAGTAGTTGTTCCTATAACCTCAAGTTGCCATGTAGAGCTTAATGGGCATTTGGAAGCTAATCCTAGATATGCTTTTATGGCTTCGGTCAAGCAAATAAGTAGCGACCATTCAGTTGCTTTCAAGATCAGCATAGTTAATTTGAAGCCGAATTATACAGGTTTATTCATTTGAATGTATTATATATTTTCTTAAAGGTTTAACTTTGAATAAAACTTAGTGTTTTTTCATTGTTTTGTCAACAATGATGGTCATTTATGATGTTGACAAAGCTGCTGAGAGCATTCAGCACTTAATAAAGTGGATTATTGATTGCTATTTAGAAGAAAGCAGGGGATAAAAGGGAATATGATGGTTTTGTCAGAGTCGTCCTAAGCCTGGTTTAAGGCCTTTGATGCTGTCCAGGTGTGGTGACCCTTCACGGTTGATTACTGATGCTGAGATTGAGGAAAGAGCGGGAGTTAAAAAGGGTATGTTTTTGCTGCATCTTTCTACTCTTTGATATTTTTTATTGGTGTATTGATACTAAATCGCTGATTGTTTACGGTTGTTGTTATCTGATCTTGAATAAGTTTGTATGTAAGGTTTTACTACATCATAGAATCAGTACTTTTATCATATGTCTCTGATAGGTGGAATAAAAATCAAATTATACATGATTTATGGTGGTTTGTGAAAATTTTGTGTGTCGGAAAATTTTGTTTCGCGAGATGTGAAGTCAATACGGTAAAAAGTGTGTATGTTTTTAATCAGTTCCCACACCAAATAGGCCAGATTTGTATTAATTGCATTTTTAATGATGCCTTGACACATGCTTTAATTTTCGTTGCAGACGAATGACGTGGAGTTCGTACTGGAATCAGAATGCATATTCCGTTCATTGGATAAAGCAGGACTGTCGATTCACGCTGGAATCAGAATGCATATTTGACAAAACCCAAAAGCCTCTTTATTTTAACCCGTAAGCTTTGCGCTTGCCATAATCTTTAAATCTGATACATAATGACACACATATCTAATTTTGTTAGGACTAATAATCAATTGTTATGCTTTCAGAAAGGTGTTAGCTCGAGCTCTAAGAAGGAACGGAAATCATTTACAATCTTTAATGACCATTTATCACAAGGATCATTGGCCAATGAAGCTTACCAGGTTTGTCAGAAACCAATCACCATGCTTTCTAGCTTTTTGTGAAGTAATTGAAAACGAGGAAATTAACGAACCCCTCGGTCTTGAGAATTTGAAATTAGAAAATTGTTCAATGCTTGAACATGTTCTCTTTGCCAACACCAATAAAGGGATGTTTGGTTAAGGAAATATGTTGTTTTTAAGGGCGTTTGTGTGTGCTGCAAAACTGAAATGGTCTTCACATTTCCTTGCTTAGGATTTACTCAATCTCATATTTATTCTAAAGAAATCAAGGTTAAATAGATAGATTTCAAGCTTTTTACTGTCTAAATTTACAGGGGACCGTTTTTTTCTTCAAAGATATTGGAAACTGAACATGCCTTGCAATCCTTCAAGACTTCCACAACACACTTTATAGATTTTGTTTTTTTGCCTTTTGATGTTAAAGGAATTTAAATGGTTTGACACTTAGTTTATGCAACTAGGAATTTCCCGTGTGAATGTGTTTTTGTCTCATATTTCATAATTTGTTAAGCTACTCCTACACCCTTCTTGAATGTTAGGGGTGCTAATATAGAACACTTCTATGATAATAAAAATCTATTGGTTACGTTGTCATAATTATGTGTCGCGCTTAAAGTATAAAAAGGAGGTGATGGAGCATGTACTGGCATAAGGGTGCTTTATCATGATGGATGGCTTGCTGCAATGCTTATAGGTAAGTTCGTTGCTAATTGGTTTTCCTACACTTCAAATATAATTTAATCGATAAGTTATATAATTCCTTGGTTAAAAGTGTGAGAAAAATGGATTTCACACTTGGAACTGTCAAACAGTGGACTTGGTTGCTACTGGGAGGAGTGGTGGGTAAAAGTGTGAGAAAAATGGATTTCACGCTTGGAACTGTTAGAAAATTTTGAAACAGCAGACTTGGTTGCTACTGGGAGGAGTGATGGGTCTGCAAATTTTAGTGGAGCCGGTCTTTTTTCATTAGTATGTATTTTTGATCTGTTATAAGTGCTACAAAATCACAAAGATGCTAAATGTCAATTATATAAAATTATTGATTCATTTTATCTAAATTTCAGATGAATGAAGCTGTCATGGGCGCTGTAGAAACTTAGTAAAAATGGAGCTGCAACGAAGGAGGGAACATCAGGATCATTGTCAGAAAGCTTACCACATACGATCGAAGCTATTCATTTTTATCAAGGAATGGCAAAAATATCGCCTTCCGTCTCAAAAGAGGTATGAGTTACTTCTATTTTTTGTCATGTCCTACTATTAGAGGTGGCAAGATGAGTGACAAATAGGAACATGTTCTGGTTGAAATAGGTTTATTGGAAAGATATGAATATGCTATTCCACCTCCTATATAAAAGTTTTTTTCTATCTAAATCAATGTAACTCTTATCTAATACTAGTATTCAGAGCTTTTCTATATTCTGAAAATGACAACTATAGTTGCTTTAACGCTGTTAGAAGCTAAGAATATGGTATAATTGGTTTAATGAGGTAAAATCACCAATTTTTTTGTATTATAAGCTAATTATGAATTATATTCAATAGTAGTATAAAGTATGAAATGAGTCTGAGATTAGTATATATTTGCTTGGTGTGATTTGTGAATTTGGGATTCAAAACTCATGAATACAATTAGGTGGTTGTATACAAACTGATATTCATTGATATGTGTAGTGATGATCTTGAAATATAGTAGAGCTGCTAATGTTTTGTTCTATTGAGTCGGGTTGTACATACGTAATCCCTTACTTCAATCAATCATTATTGAATTATGCATTAATAGTAGTATTATGTATTTTTTATTAGGGTTACAAGGATATCGAATGGGCCAAGCGACGTGACGGTTACAGTTGAAGGTGGAAGAACATTTGTTGCACATGATGTTGTTATTACCATCCCGATTGGGGTATTAAAGGCCAACTTAGTCGAGTTTGAGCCATAGTTAAATGTATATATCTGAAAAAAAGATCTACAACTCTTACTATTAAAGTTTTAGAATTTATAGCTACAATCAGGTTGAAGTCGAAGTTGGGTCTAATTTATAGCAGTATCTAATCTTGCTGTTTGTATTTCTGGAACTTTGATCGAGAGTTTTTATCTGCAACATCACAATTCTAAATAATAGTTTCAAGAACTGTTTCATTGTATATTTTGTGCTTCAGGTTATCCATCATGCATGACCACACATTTCACTTAATTGCAGTGCTTAAAAGGATGCTTAAAAAAAGTTCTGTTAGTATACATTTGCGAGATGTGTATCAGTTGAAGCAATTGCCGGATAATACTGCAAGCTAAAAGCGAGGATGAGAAACGTTCTATACAAATCGCTTCGCAACGCCTCGCAGCGAAGCGAAGGCTCTCATACTCGTTAATAAAACAATTACCATCTCTTTATTGTTTATCATCACGCATATTTTCAATATATAATATCTTTAGCTTTCGAATATTTAAAGGTTTGCGAATTCTTTAAGTTAGAGACGACTTTTAGGAGATAAAATAAGTTAGGTGAGGGACAAATGGGGGTAGGTAACGTTGGCGTATACACCTTTAATCCATTATTCTTGCATTTTTATGCGAAGCAAGTATGAGGTCGTTTCTGAATACAAAATAATCAACAAAGATGAAATTCCAAATGATGTCAGTTTTCTCTCCTTTTAATTGGACTTCAAATAAAAGCAAAAAAGAGAAAAAAGTTTTTGTAATTGGGTGAAATGGTATTCAAACCTTGAAAAGCTTTAACTAGTCACTTCAGCATTTTACGCTAGTTTCTTGCTACTCTTATAGCAAATGCCGTTTGAAAAAATAAATTAAAAGTTTAGAATTGCGAAATCAGTAAGACACGTGTATTGACAAAAAAATATATTTATTGCCATTAATGTTGGTAACTGGTTAAACAATTATCATTATTTTAAAAGAAATTCGATCAATTGATTCTTGTATATAAGTCGCAATTGAATAGCATATATAACAGAACATGCTGCATAGAACATAACAATTAAATAGGATAACTAGAATGAGACAAGAGTAGGGCCGTAAACGAACCGGACGAACACGGACGAAGACTTGTTCATGTTCGTTCATTTAATTTTATCCGGACAAATAAACGAACACAACCGCTTAAACGAACGAATTTTCTTGTTCATGTTTGTTTATTAAGAAATAGCGTTGTTCATGTTCGTTTATGTTCGTTCATTAAGACGCTAAACGAACAATGAACGAACATAAATGAACGAACATAAACAAACGAACGTAAATAAACACAAAATTTACAAATATATACACAATATTGTGTTTTATAAGTGTTGTTTTGTTTAAGTAAATCAATTATAAACTATATAATAAAAAGATACCATATACGAACATAAACATGTATACGATCATAAACGAATGAATAATCGGACGTTCACGAACATAAATAAACGGACAAGATTTTTGTTCATGTTCGTTCATTTAACTAAACGAACGTAAAATGCTGTTCATGTTCGTTCATTTAATAAATAAACGAACATAAACGAACTTTTTACCGAACGGTTCATGAAATGTTCATTGAACGTTCAGTTCGTTTACAACCCTAGACAAGAGGAACATATTGAGCAAGAAAAAAAATAAATGTTTTTTAGCCCAACAGTATGTGAGTGATTTATCAACTTAACAATTGTCACTTGTGAGTTCAAATCTTAATGAGGCATGTGAAATAAAATTTATAAAATATGTGATGTACGTCGTAAAAAAAATTCAACAAGAAATCACGATACATGTACCTTTTTATATTTAACAAGAAAACAACAACTTCACGACGTCATTTATTTATGTTTTAACGTGAAAATCAATGAATGTATAGTATTAGTTATACGTATCCATCACATATAATTTAATTAATAATATCAAACCTTTCGAATAAACATTTCTTAAAGACTCATCCACTTCACATCATTTACCCTTTCCGAAGATTCTAATGAGAGTTCATAACACGAAAACATATAAAAAGAGACAACAACTTTTGATCTTAATATTGCCTTCAATATTTCTATATATCATTAACCCATCCTATATCATCTCCGACCACCGTATCACCACCATGCAACAAGAACAACCACCTCCGTTCTTCTGGGGTGATACCCCAGAAGACGAGTACTACGCCTCCCAAGGCGTACGTAACTCAAAATCATATTTTCAAACCCCTAATGCCAAAATATTTACACAATCATGGCATCCATTAGACCAGCCCATTAAAGGAGTCGTATTCATGACACACGGATATCGATCCGATTGCAGCTGGTCCTTCCAAGAAATATGTATCGCGTACGCCAAGTGGGGGTACGCGGTCTATGCAGCTGATCTTATTGGTCATGGTCGCTCAGAGGGACTTCATGGGTACATAGGTGACATGGATAAGGCTGCTGCCACTTCGTTATCGTACTATGTTAGTGTTCGTAAAAGTGAAGAGTATAGGAATCTGCCTGCTTTTATGTTTGGGCAATCTATGGGTGGCATGGCCACTATGCTTATGTACTTGCAATCGGATCCCGGTACATGGACCGGGTTGATCTTTGCAGCTCCACTTTTTGTGTTACCGGAAGCTGCGACTCCTTCTAAGGTAAACTTTACTCCTACATATTCAAGATCTACATTAAATGTTTTTAATAATTTGCTCATTATTTAATTTTGGGCGCGGAAATAACTGAGAAAGTAATGGTATAGTTTTCATAATTGTAAACTCCATTATTTCATGAATTAATATCGAAGAAAACTATTTTTCTATAGCTAATTTTAAATTAATGCTCTAGTAATTTCATGCTGTGTGTTATGCCATTATGCCGTTCACCGAGTTTGGATCCTTGTGTTTGCTTAGACCTTTTTATGTGCGTTTAATGTATTGGCCGAAAATGATTTATGTATTGGTCCGATTGATGTTTTAGGCCAAAAACAATTCCAACAGATTCATGTTAAGTTGTTAAACCTGAATTATTTACAAAGTTTGTGGTTTTTCAATTGAAGCTACATTTGACCATGTACGGGCTACTTTTTGGACTCGCGGATAAGTGGGCTGTAATGCCAGATCCTCGGGTGGGAGCGAGAGCAATAAGGGACGTCGAGAAGCAAAAGATATTAGGTATGAACCCAAAATTATATTTGGGAACGCCAAGGGTAGGGACAATGAGAGAAGTGGTAAGAGTGACAAATTACTTGCAACAGAACTTTGAGAAAGTTACGGTGCCATTTTATACTGCACATGGGACAGCAGACGGGCTAGCGAGTCATAGTGGGTCTGAAATGTTGTATGAGAAGGCTGCAACTGCGAAGGAAGACAAAGAGTTGAAGTTGTATGAAGGAATGTACCACTCGTTGATCAATGGGGAACCCGATGAGGATGCTAATCGTGTGTTGGGGGACATGAGAGCTTGGATTGACGAAAAGGCTAAAAAGTTTGGTCCTAAAGTTCTTGATAACGCGATTTGATAACAAAAAACATTACATAATATTGTGATCACGTAAAGGCGAAAATACTAATCATTTGGGTGACTGATGAATGGTAATATTGTAAGAACACAAAAACTGTTGATGATATTGTTAACTTTAATTTTCTAATTGTGTATTTGTGTGCATTAATCTTAGAGAGTTATACTGTGGATGAATTTATGATGATACTACGGTGCTTTGTCAACAACTATTATCGTTAATTTATGAGGATAATCTCAAATGGTTGACTTTGGTTTATAAAGTTGGTATGAACACTTCTGTGTAGTCGATTTGTAGAATTATTTGTTGAGTAAATCGCATAAATCGTCTCTAAAGTTTGCCAAATTGCATGTTTCGTCTCAAACGTTACGAAAGTGCAAGGATCGTCTATGTGGAGAAACCTTTGGTGCAAGTATCGTCCATGTGGGGAAATATATGGGGAAACCTTTGTTGCAAGTATCGTCCCTGCGGGGACGATACTTGCACCAAGTTTTCCCTACAGGGACGATCATTGCACTTTCGTAACGTTTGGGACGAAACATGCAATTTGGCTAAACTTTAAGGACGATTTATGCAATTTACTCTTATTTGTTGCAACCAAGTTATTAGTTTGAAAATTTTCGTGCAGAAATATCAGTGAATAAATAGGTTCAAGTCCGGTTTGTGAGTTTAGGGTATTTAGGGGTTTATTATTATAAATATTAAATAATTGTTAATAATAAAGTTACACCTACGACGTTTACATTATTTAACATGGTATCAGAGCGGGTCTGATCTCATACCTAAGTGGCTAAATTGAGCCGCCTTTTTTATGCCAGTAGCCACCCTGTCAAACCCTAACCCTCATTAATTTTTTTCTCTATCGTTGATCCTGCCTCATTTAATATCACCTACTGTTTCTTTTATTATATCTATATATTATGAATGAGTTAAAACCACGTCGTTTTGACGTAGTTGCTACAGTAACCGGCCCATTGGGCTCCCACTTTGAGCCGGCCTATTTGATATTTATTTTTTTGGTTTTTCTTTTTCTTTAATTTGGCAACTTTAAAAAAAACTACTCGGCACAAAATAGGAAACAAAATTACAAAAATACTTATTTATTCAGATTAAAAAATATCTGCGACATGAGACCAAACACATAAGCCCATATAAAAAAAACAAACTATTAAACATGAGACCGGAAAAATAAACCCGCACAAAATAGATAAAAAAAAAAGTTAACGCCTTGCATCAATTAATGCCACGCATTAACGCGCGAACAATCATGCTTAACACATATTTACCCAAATCTCATAAAATTATATTAAAAAAAACCCAAATAAAAAAAAACAAACATTTAAACATGATGCCCAACAAATAAGCCCATATAAGAAAAAAAACAAAGTATTAAACATGAGACCGAAAAAATAAACCAGCAAAAAAAAAAAATTAACGTCCCGCATCATCGTGCGGGCAATCGCGCTTGTTCTTCGCTATTAATTAGTAGCTGCGTCTCATATACTTCCAAAACCTTTTATTATAGTCACTG
The DNA here is from genome assembly GCA_026074375.1 of Tanacetum coccineum. Lineage (NCBI taxonomy): Eukaryota > Viridiplantae > Streptophyta > Magnoliopsida > Asterales > Asteraceae > Tanacetum > Tanacetum coccineum. The sequence goes on from BQNB010046718.1 coordinate 24,870, forward strand.
ATTGTTTAGTATTCAATTTACCCATCGTCTAAAGAGCAGCCTAAGAAAATACCATCAACACAGTTTCTTATTCGTTGCGAAGAGTATCGACCATTGGTACGGTCATTTATAGAAGGAGAGACCAGGGAAAAGGGTTTTAATTATGCTCTTAGAGCGTTGAGTACCGTAACGCCGTGGGTTCCGGCGTTAACGCCGTGGTCGGCGTTACGGTACCGTGGATGTGAAATTGACGACGGCGTTGGTGGCCAAGTTGACACACCAACGCCTCGTTGAGGCTTGTTTTGTTAAAAAAAAAAAATAGTGGGTCCCAAAAAATGGTGTTATTGAGTTATGGTTATCTGGGTTTTTTTGAATGTGAATGTGAAAAAGCTAACGTGGCGGCTCAAAACTTGGTGTTACCAAGTTATGGTACCTAGAGCTCATGGTGGGTGTTAATTAAGATATCTTGTGTACCGACGAATATAAAGGGCAAAGAGGAAGTCAAGGTGAAAACATAGGTGTTGGAGAGCTTTGATTCGCTATTGAGGTAAAAAATGTACGGCCTGAGGATAAAATCTATACTTAGTTTTATGTTAAATAATAAAAAAAAGTTACAATAGTTTTATTATTTGTTTTTTTAAATTGGATTAAAGTCGATCGTTGATACTGTTTTGTTACCAGTCGACTATAGTTGATCGTTGGTACCAGTCCACTAAGTCGATCGTTGGTATTATTTTGTTACTGGTCGACTAAAGTCGACCGTTGGTACCAGTCGACTAAAGTGGATTGTTGGTACTCTTTGTTACCAGTCGACTAAAGTTATGCTTTTATTATGTTAATGTTTTGTTTTTTATTTCTTTTCTAGTTTATTACTCCCGTTTGAGCTTTCGCGATTTCGCCGCTCGGACAGCGGGGAGTATTAATGAATAAATAGGCTCAAGCCTGATTTGTGGGTTTAGAATATATAGAGTTTTACCATTATCGATAATGGTCAATAATAAAGTTACACCTACGGGGTTTACATTATTTAACAGAAACGAACATATTTTGGCAAGAAAATACAGTAATGGAATATTATTGTTGTCCTTATATGTATACGATTCTAGAAAGGAGATTTACATCTGCGTAAATTAATAACTTCAAACTTCAAACTTTAGGTATGTTTGGCTAAATGAGCTGGGGCTGGGGTTGGGGCTAAGGCTAAGGCTAAAGTTGGGGCTAGGGCTTATATTATAAGCCGAAATTGAAATTTTTATTTTTGTAAACTTGTTTGGCAAATGGGTTAGGGTTGAGGCTTATTATTACAAAATTATTAAAAATAACATAATTAAATGAATTTTTGGTATATGTTAGATGTTTTTGTTGGTATATAAGTAATTTATGGTTCAAAAGCCCCGGGCTAAAGTTTTTAGCCCCTTTTATGAGGTTGGGGCTTATAGAGACTTACAACTTATAAGTCATATCATAAGCTCGTGTAACAAATAAGACTTATTTTATAAGCCGACTTATTTTAAAAGCTCAAGCCCTGATAAGCGTCAATAAATCTCTTAACAACATACCATTCATGAATTAATAAAAAGTCAAAAAGTTAAAAGAAATAAAAAGAAAAGGTCAAAGGTGTATTTGGTTGATGGATGTGGTACCAATGTAATGAACATATAAACGTTTTGGTTGACTACTATTAAGGGGACAGCATAAATCGCACCGCAAACCGCAAAATCGTAAAAATCGCATCAAATCGCACCACAAAAACCGAAAAACCGCAAAAACCGTGGTTCGGTTTTAAAAAAAAAAAGAAAAACCGCATTTTGCTATGCGGTTGCGGTTTTACCCGTAAAACCGCACCAAAAAAACCGCACCGCACCGCATATATATTTTTTAAAACCGAAAACGGCACGTTGATTATTTAATGTGTGTTATAAGGCTTCTATCACATATTATCATTAATATTTCAATAAGTGATGTGTGTGTTCACATTAAATATATGCGTTATTATAACCGAAAAAACCGACATTGTAAACTAAAAACCCCAAAAACCTGCATTAATTATATAAGTCATACGTGATGGTGCGGTGCGGTTAAAACCGGCAAAAACCGCAAAAAAAACTGCAAAACCGAAACCGCAAACTGTGGTGCGGTTCGGTTTCTATTTTTGTAGAAACCGCAAATGCGGTTGCGGTTTGTTTTAGTTAAAAACCGCATCAAACCGCACCATGCTCACCCCTAACTACTATCGTAATCAACATATAAATTTAAACTCATGATTCATGAGTTTTTATGTCATTTCTGAGTCTTTCTTTGATCTATTTTTCTTCACCACTAAATAATAAGAAATCTTTGAATTTTTTAGAATTTCTTTATTATACTTGGAAAATAGTAAATGAGTCCATCTTATGAAAATTTATTGCTCAAAACATATTGTCAAAACTAAACAACAATATTAATTATGATATATTTATTCTTATTCCATATTACAATCATTTCCATAGCGAAAGTGATTCTTTGTAACGAACCAAACGCACCCTAAGTAAGTTAACTTTAGTAGAACCTAAATTAAGAAACAAGTTTTTAAGAGACTAGATTAACTTGTGATGTAATAAATAAGAGAAATGATTTTGCACGTATATCTCATATTGATTACACTACTCTACAAGCGAATGAATCATAATAAAAAAAACTAATTACCAAATAAGCCTAGTAATTATTAGATGGCTAAGTTATGTTAGGATAGCAAATTTTGTTGGTGGATCTTAACACAGAGGCTGAAGGGTGCAGCTGTTGACGTTGCTGTTGTTATGATTGGGGGTCGACAATACATTGTCTTTCCTGGACGTTTTCTGTACACACAGAGGCTGAAGGGTGCAGCTGTTGACGTTGCTGTTGTTATGATTGGGGGTCAACAATCAACGGTCAACGGTCAAACTAACATAACTTAGCCATCTAATAGTAATGTATACCTTTTATCAATCCGAACTAATTTTATACACTTTACTAAAGCGACCCAAGGCGCGCAAATGCATGTGCACACCAACGCATAATGCACACAGGCGCAAAACCTTATACATATCGAGGGGTTTGATTTGTGTAGACCAGACGCATAAACCTATGCATATCGAGGAGTTTTGAATTTTTATGCATCATGTGTACTTGGTACATCAAGGTGCACTTGGTTATCAAAGTGCATCAGGTGCACATAGATTTGAATTTATGAATCAGGTGCACTTATGCATATTGAGGGGTTTTAATTTGTCGGCAAATAATCATGGCGCACTTGGTTACATGACACACTTCTTATGCATTAGGTGCACTTGGCATAGGTGCACTTGGTTAAATATTACACCATATGCATTAGCGCACTTGATTTTTGTAATATGCATCTGGCGTACTCAGAATCAAATGCACGAAATAGCATTTGGCGCCTAATTAACATTTGTTGGATGCGACACGTGTACTAAATCTAACAAATGGTTGTACAAAAGATTATTTTGGTAAAATAAATATGCAAGGTTCGTTTTAGTAAATCTAGTATGAAAAGTATTCATTTTAAAATTTTACTCTAATAAAAATATGGTACAATTATTCAAAAATTGTGTAAATTGGCGGGAACATCCTGACCTCGGGGGGGCCTTTTTGCACCAGCCATTGTCCACCTTACAAGGAATAACTCCGGTAACTCTACTGGCCTAGTGGGGCACCAACTGGAGTGAGCAAGAGCTGAGACTCGAACTCTTGACATTTTATCTACAAAATATCTCCAACGGGCCTATGAGTTTTGTTAATACAAATAATCGTGTAAAAAGTTATTTATATTTTACGATCTTCTAAGTTTTATCGACGACAAATATTAAATCGTGTTACGTAAAGTTTTAAACGTAAAAGTTTTAATCTTCTCAATAATAACTAAAGATATAAATAGATGATTGCTTATATATATATCGGGACATGATCAAGGACAAAAACATTTTTCACATTCATAATATAATAGAAAGTATACTTATATTTTTAGCAAGTATATAAGCTTAGCTTGTACATTTTATTTTTGTAAGTATACAAACAAAGTTACTTACACTTTTTTGTAAGTAACCAAGTATGTATTACTTACACATTTTATTTTTGCAAGCTAAACAAGTTTACTTGTGCATTGCATACAAGACACTTCCTTTTTTAAGTATAAAACATATACTTTCCATTTTGGTAAAAAGAAAAATGAAAATAAATAATTACATCATGAATGACACAAACATAAGTTGACTTTTATGTCTAGTCATATCAAATATTTTTATATTTGGAAAAAGAATTCTATGAATGTAGACATAACAAGTCTTGTCAAAAACCATTTTCAAATATGGGTTTGATAGACCCACGGACCCTTTCGGATTGAAGGACGAACCCCTTTCCAAAGGGATCCGTTGGGATCTAGCCAGGACCCAATTTAGGATTCTTGGCCTTTAAATAGAAGTGTCTTGTTCATTTGTTTTTCACCACTTCTCATACATTCTCTACTGCATTATAACATCATTTTCCCAATCCTTGATCATAACTTTGTGTATATAATCACATCTTAAAGTGATCCATCAAATATAGAGTCGTACGAAACAAGCATCGTACAAGCATACAAGAAGTCGAAGCCTCAAGTTCGTTGGAGCTTGTCCTCATACTTCTAAATCTGAATTAATTGTATATTCAGTAGCATTACTGACTATGTTGTATATTGTTGTGTTGTGAAAGATCGTTGAGATCTAGGTTGTTTCTACCACGGATATAATTCTCTATTTAGCTTAGTACCAGATAAAGTGTAAGCGACGTGAGGTTGGTTCTACCTCGAACTATAATTCGGTATTTAGCTTAGTATCAGAAAAAGTGTAAGCAACATTGTGAAGGTTTCTCTACCGGTGAAGGTGTAACACCCTCAAAAATGGATCGCATCGGAATATGTTTCCGGGAGTGTTACTTCATAATACCATTGCTCAAGTCATGAGAGAAAGACCTTTAACTTTGTCGTTTGAAAAGAAATCTTGAATTATTTAGACTCCAATGAACATCACATAAGCCAAGCATCTAATTCACCTGAGAAAAACATGCTTAAAAAGTGTCAACATAAAGTTGGTGAGTTTATAGGTTTGTTTAAGTATAAATGTTGAACCAAAGTTTTGTAAAGTATGTATGACTGTTTCAATCCTTGTATGTTCCCCAAAATGTATGTATGAATGTTGTAAATCAAAGAGTTATAAAGTGTGCATGACCATTTCAATCCCCAAATAGTCACAAAAACATATGTATGAATGTTATAAACCAATGAGTTCTAAAGTATGCATGACCATTTCAATCCTCAAATAGTTACAAAAAGTTAAGTATAGTTGGACCCCCATTGTTCAAAGTATGTATTGTCACTTTATTCAAGGCAACGTAAATATTCCTGTGTGTATAAAACAATGATTATGATTACTCTAAGTTCATGAAACTGCTGCGTAGACTCATATATATACCACTTTATTCAAGGCACCGTAATTGTTCGTGTTCGTGTAAATGTTGTGCTCCGACATGCTATAACGTTCGTTTGCCCGGTGATAGCTAATCACCCGAACGGGGCTGTCACACCCGAATAGATCTATTTCATAACATTCGTGCTTACCCTCCGAGTAATTAACAGTTCAATCCGCTTAAGTTAATCCGTAATCAATTGGGTAAAAGTAAAGTAATGTCCTTGTTTTAAAAAATAAAGTGAAACAAGCAATGTATATCATCCCAAAATAAGTAATTGAGTGTGTAGACCAGTTTGTAAAACGAATTGTAAATGCACATGTAATAAATTCAAACCCATCATGTAAATGAGATTAGTAACAAGCATGTTCTCACCCCAAAAGTTGTAAAGTATATGTAAAACAAGTAAAACGTGGGGCTATAAACTCACCTTGAGTGAATGGATAACAAGTATATTAGAAAATACGTCACGTAAGTGTCTGAATGCAACCTAATTAAGTGTAGGTCGTATGAGTACTAAGTACTTTGAATAACTAAAACCATATATAATTTTATATAGCTACATCACCATCTAATTGTGTTTGTGAAATCATATTTATAAAGTAAAAAACGTTTATAAATATCTCTTTAGTAAAAACGGCGTATCTTTCTCGTTTTAAGTCCGTTTCGTACGTTTCTTATGTCCACGCTTTCGTATTAAGACAAGGTATCAAAATATTACATTTTCATATTTTCAACCTACTGGTGAACAGTACTTTTTACTGTTCAGACACTTTTATAAATTTATTTATATAAATTTAGTTCTCGTAAAAGTCGTATCTTATTCGTTTTAGCTTCGATTTTTGTGATTCTTTCGAGCATGTCTTCGTAATTAAAAGTTTAATCTAACTAATACATTTTTTTCAAAATGTATCTGATATGAATAGTAATTTTTTACTGTTCATGGTTTATAAAATTATTTTTATAAACTTTAATTATCGTAAACTTGCGAAATTCAAAACTCCTTCGTTATTAATCCAAAAATTATGATTCTTAATGTTTTGGAATCCTAAAAATATGTACTAACTGAGAAAAATAACCAATATTTTATATCAGAAGTGGTTTGAAATAAGTTTTTATAAAATTCCTTTTATAAAAGCGTTTATTATCGTATAACTTGCAAATGCCGTATCTCCTTCGTTATAAATTGGTTTTTCGAGTTCTCTGCATGCCTACGATCCTTGTAACATGTAGTATTTTATAAAAATATAAAATAAATACTTTGTTTTTCGAATTCAATCAGGCCCCTTCTGATCTTTTTGTCAAAATGTGTTTAAACTAGTTTTTGTAACTTTTTAGCTTTGATAATTTACTACAAGTCCTTTACAACAACTTATACCACATGTCTTACATACTTAAGGTCCTTTGTCCATGATTTGTCCAAATATTATCCATGATAACAAGATTAAACAAGTCTACATACTCATTTGTTCATAATCTTTAATAAGTATACTTTTTAGGTAACTAGTTTATATATACTTTTTATAGGTAAACCAACACTTGTATGATACTTATACTTCCATTACAACATGTATTTAACATCCATATAACATATGAAAAAGTTCATTAACCCATGAACAAGTGTAAAAATCAATTTTACTTGTTAATATGTTTCCTAGATGGCGATTCACTATATAAACACTATATACACATAAAATCATGAATGTAAAGAGATTAAAGTTTTTAGATAACCTTAATATGAAGTATGATGATGAACAATAAGATCTAAACCCTAGTTTAGATATTAAACCCAAGCTTCCAATACAAAGAAAACCCTAATTTCAATGAAAACCTTAATCTTGATCCTTGCTTGCTTAACCCTTTTAAACTCTAAACTAAACCTTCAAACCTTCTTGTAATACCTTAAATATGTTGTAAGATCACTTGTATACTTGATAAATAAATTTTGTATGGATTTTTTAGGGGTGTTTGTTCAAGCCGTGAGCTAGGGTGAGACAAAGAGAGTGTTTGTGACAGATTCACGAAAACTATGATCCGGTGGTCTTGGTGAGTCAAACCACATGATAGCCATTTTTGTGAGAGAAAGTAGTGAGATGGAAGATGAAGTTGATATTAGATGGAAAATGAATGAAAGATACAAATGACTTCCACAATAGAAATGACTCAACCTCTCTATGGAAGCAATAAAGAGGTATATATAACCCATACGCCTCTAAACTATACATAGTTGCCTATTCTAGTCCTCGCGTATGTGACTATGATAAACTATGGTAATTCTGTAAAGTCATCACGTAAAAGTGAATTCCCAACAATCTTCCCCCAATAATTTCCTAACAAGTACATAATGATTAAGAACAAGAACTTCCATGAAGCTTCATATGCTGATGACGTCTTTTGTGGTGTTTTGACTTCAAGTCTACACTCCAACATGAATCATCTTTGTAGTACTTTGTAGGAGAAATACTGTAATAGGTACGAACTAAGTAATCCATACACTTTTTGTTAGGATTATGAAAAAGACTCGGTCACCCCCGTGTATCATTTAGTATAGCATAGCTCGTAGTTAGAAAGTAAGCGTATGGCTCTCGGTATTGGGCCGGGTCTTTTACCGAAGTGTAAGCCCATTCCCAAGCCCATAGAGCTTACAAACACTTGTATATAAACCCCTTTTCCAGCCATGGGAAGGGGTTGGTTGTTCTTTTTATCACATCTCATGCTATTGCATTTTCTCTCACTAGAAACCTCACTTTCTCTCTCTAGATAATTAGCCAACCCAATCATCCATGCTTGTGTTATGATATCCAATATACTACACTTTTGGTTAAGGAGAAGCTTCTGAATTAGCTTCCCCCTAATTCGTACCACATATTCTTGATTTAGAAGCTTTCAAAGCTTCCCCCCAAACTAGCAATGAATCAGCTTCCCCCTAATTCATGCCACATATTCATTATTTAGAAGCTTTCAAAGCTTCCTCCCAAACAAGCAATCCTATCTTGAGCAGTTTCAAAGCTTACTGACAAGCTTAGAATAATTAAGTGCACAACGGAACTGGTAGGATACCACATCAAATATTACTGCTCCTTTAAGAATAAGCTTAGTGATTGATCGTTTGGGGAAGCATTTATGGTCAACATTGTTTCTTCTCACGCTTGGAATAATTCTTCTCACAACCACTTCCCCCTGGCAATTCAAATAATGCATATTTAAATATTAAAAAAGTTTTTTTCTCAAGATATCACTTTCCCCCATGTGTCTTGATGAAATGCACCCAAATGCCACAAAGTTTAAAGCATGATATTCTTTGCGTTTACGACATTTGTCTTTCCTGATGGCCTATTAAAAATATTCAAGAAAGATGCCATATGTCAGTCTTTCAAGAAAAAGAAAGGAAAAGGCTCAAGGGTGGTAATCTTCTCCTGTCCCACTTGCTGTTTTGACCGTCAGAATCAGCAACACTTGGACTGCGCATATTTACTTGAGTACTTTGGTTTTTTTTTGTTTTGTGAGGAATAAATTAGCTCGATCTTACGTGAGAATCAATTGCTGATCCAAATCTTCTAATCACAACTCTCTCTGGGCTATCATATTAACCAACCGTTTTGTAGGCTATTGAGATTAACATGATGAAGTAAACCCGATATACAAACTTGAAATAAGTAGAATTCCCATTCTTGTGACTTAGCTTGCGCTAATGTTGGATGATCGGTTGTAGTGAATTTGTGTTTGCCACCGGTCCAAAGGTCTATCAATCATAAAGTAAGAAGATGCACCCACCCTAGGCAAAAGCAAGGTTACCTTTGAGGACCAAATTGCAACATAAAGTAGTATACACACAAAATGTAGAGCCAATGCATCACTCAACAGTCTAATGTCTACTGTGCTCCTTCTACAGGAGTAAACAGCTGCCATGATGCTTAGCGGATCTCAGATAGGAGCATACTCAAGAAACATCAGGATCCCGCCAGCTTAAAAGTGACAGCAGGAACAGAAGTAGAACAATCCATGGGCAATTAGTTCTAGTTCTTAAAACAGATCGTGTTTGATTAGTAATAATAGCTCTAGCGTTTACTGTAATTATTAGAAATTCTCTTTTCTGTGTGCAAACATGTAACAAATGCTTATTTTTCGGACTACTATTTTCGGCTACTCATGATATGTGTGTGGTTACTTATTTGCAATCTGTGAATGCATCCCCCAATGTTAAAAATGTTGTGCGTCATGTTAAGCAAGTTTGGAAACCTAAGCAAGTTAAACAAGTGGGGAAACCTAAACATTTCAAACAAATTTTGAAACCAACTGGCTAAACACTTAACAATGTTGGTTATCATTGGAGACCCACAGGAAGAACATTCACCCTAGGTGATCAGTGCCTTTTAACTAGGCTCACTAAACCTACTGGAATGTCAGTCATTGCTTGTGCTAACCCAATGAAACCCAACCAACATTGGGGATCCAACTTTCCAAACTCTCCATCTTCGTTTGTTTTCAAATGCAGTTCGTACAAATCGTCCTTTAGTATTTGGACTCAGGCTGTTCAAAACATATGACAGGGGATCGCTCAAGGCTCATGAATTTCGTGAAAAAGTTTATCGGGACAGTTAGATTCGGGAATGACCACTTTGGTGCTATTATGGGTTATGGAGATTATGTCGTTGGTGATAGTGTAATCTCCAGGGTATATTACGTGGAAGGACTGGGGCATAATTTGTTTTCTGTCGGTCAATTTTGTGATTCGGATTTGGAAGTTGCCTTCAGAAAGCATTCTTGTTATGTTCGTGATACGGATGGTGTTGAATTACTTAAAGGTTCCCGTGGTTCTAATTTATACACCATTTCTGTTGAAGAAATGATGAAGTCCTCCCTAATTTGCTTGTTATCCAAAGCCTCCAAGCACAAATCATGGTTATGGCATCGGCGTTTAAACCACTTGAACTTCGGTACCATCAATGATCTTGCAAGAAAAGACCTTGTCAGAGGCTTACCTAGATTGAAGTTTGAAAAAGATCATCTTTGTTCTGCATGTCAATTAGGAAAGAGCAAAAAGCATACCCACAAACCCAAAACTGAAAACACCAATTTGGAAGTTCTAAACACCCTTCATATGGATTTATGTGGACCGATGCGTGTGCAAACTATTAATGGGAAGAAATACATCTTGGTAATCGTCGATGATTACTCTCGGTTTACGTGGGTCAAGTTTTTGAGATCAAAGGATGAAACACCAACGGTTGTCATCAAATTTCTGAAGCAAATACAAGTCGGTCTCAACAAAACTGTAAGATTCATCCGCACCGACAATGGAACTGAATTTGTCAACAAGACTCTGTATGATTATTATGAAAGCGTTGGAATCTTTCACCAAAAGACAGTGCCAAGGACTCCACAGCAGAACGGCGTTGTCAAAAGACGGAACCGAACTCTTGTCGAGGCAGCTCGAACAATGCTAATCTTTTCCAAGGCACTGATGTTTCTTTGGGCTGAAGCTGTGGCTACTGCCTGTTACACCCAAAACCGTTCCCTTATTCACACACGTCACGACAAAACCCCATATGAGCTAGTACACAATAAGAAGCCTGATCTCACATTTTTCCGGGTCTTTGGTGCTCTTTGTTACCCTACAAATGACAGCGAGAATCTTGGAAAACTACAACCAAGGGCTGATATTGGAATTTTCATTGGATATGCACCGAGCAGAAAAGGTTACAGAATCTACAACAAACGAACCCGACAAATAATGGAAACTATTCACGTTACATTCGATGAGCTGACTGAGCAAATGGCTCCTGTACAATCCAGTCCAGGACCCGCTCCTAACCTGTTGACGCCTGGACCTATAAGTTCAGGGCTCGTACCCAATCCTGCTCCTGCTATACCATATGTACCTCCCACAAATAAAGAATTGGAGATGTTATTCCAACCTATGTTTGATGAATATTTTAATCCACCGGGTATCCGTCAGGATCCTATTCCTAATGTAGCACAAGACCCGGTCATACCTACAGGTCCATCAGTGTCTATTGCTATTGATCTCGACGCACCATCGGGAAGTCATACATCATCACCACTGGATCATCATTCCTCTTCGGTACATCATGGTGTAGCAGGTGAGCAATATGCAGAAGTTAATCCGTTTGCTGCAGCTGATCCCGAACCATTTGTTAATGTGTTCGCCCCAGACTATAACTCTGAAGCTTCATCATCTAGGGAAATCACCATACCTGAACCCAACCAATCCACTCTACCTCATGAACATATCCGGAAATGGACCGATTCCCATCCTCTTGATAACATTATTGGGAATCCCTCTCGACCGGTATCCACTCGGAAATAGCTTGCTACGGATGCTTTATGGTGTTTCTACAATTCCGTATTGTCCAAAGTCGAACCGAAAAACTTCAAATCTGCAGTTACTAAAGAATGTTGGTTTTAAGCCACGCAAGAAGAAATTCATGAATTTGATCGACTGGACGTATGGGAATTAGTACCACCTCGAGACAGTGCCATGATTATTGCTCTCAAGTGGATTTATAAGGTGAAATAATAAGATAAAAGCACATTCTTTAACCACCATCGCCTCTATCCTATTATTGCTTATGAGCTATATGTAGGATTAAATTAATTTTTCCAAAATTACTGCAACATTTACTATAAAAATCTACAAAAAATAGAAACTCTGCTAAACGCTCAAAACACAAACATATCGTTTTATTTGCTAAATTTTCCATATTTGATGCTATCATCCTACGTCGAAATAGCATAACCCACCATATCTAAGACATATCTAATTCAAAGTTACATTCACTCACATAAAAACGTAAACAGCCGTCTCAACTCCCGCACTCACCTTGGCACTCTCTGGGGTAAGGATGGACTCCGTGTTGAGCTCATGACTGTGTGCAACGGAGATAAAACTCAGACGTTAGATTGATAATGATTTTATAAGATGAGTTTATGTTGTTGTAAGTGTTTTAAACTTGTTCAACCTTAGTTTAATGTTGAATGTAGGGGAGAGAGAGATGTTACAGATCATCTAGTGATCGTAGAGCTTATATTGAGTTGTGATCCTATCAGAGATGATCATGCTATTCTATTCACCCCAACCCCCATTCACACTCCATATGGATCTGTACGTGTCCTTGACTAGCCAGAGGTGTTCGCAGAGCTTAAGACGCTGTCTTGAGAGTGGTTTCACAACTAGACCGAGCCTCGTCTAATCCTGTGTGAGTGTTGTGAGGAGAATATTGTATCACATGGATACATCATAATAGTCGTTGGAAGAGTCAACAAAATGATCACACACAATCTGTATTTTTGCTGGCGCGCCGAGACGGGTACTATGGCATGACCAGAACACGTGATCGCATAGGTAGGGTAAGGCACTCTCCATTAGCGACAACCGTCTCACGGCGAACTAAGGTCCCGCGCACCTATCCCAGGGAGTCAGGAAGCCGGTCCCTCGCTATCATGGTGCTGTTCACTGCCGAGCCACTCTTGACCTCACTATGCTCTCACATACACCGATAAAGTCGAATCTCAACGTATCTACCCTCACGCATAGTCAGCACCACTCTCCCTCTCTGCTCTCGCTCCCGGGGCCTTGTCGTTGTCTCACATTCCTGTATCTCTACCCTTCCTGTTTGGTGACGTAACCAACAAAGATTCCAATATAAGCCGTGGTTGTCGTTTCCAAAATTCTCACTGTCATTTGTAGGGTAACAAAGAGCACCAAAGATTCAGGAAAAAGTGAGATCAGGTTCTATATTATGTTCTAGTCGCTATGGGGTTTTTCGTGAGTGTTGTTGTAATAAGGAGAACGGTTTTGGTGTAACAGGCAGTAGCCACTGCTTCAGCCCAAAGAAACATCGGTTGCCTTGGAAAAATTACACATTGTCGTGCAGCCTCGATAAGAGTCGGTTCCTTCTTTCGACAACGCCGCTCTGACTTGTGGAGTCCTTGGAACAGTCTTTGATGAAAAATTCCTACTTTTCATAGTGGTCATACAAAGTTTTGTTGACAAATTCTGTGCCATTGTCGGTGCAGATAAATCTTACAGTTTTGTTGAGACCGACTTGAATTTGCTTTAGAAATTTGATGACAACTGCAGGGGTTTCATCCTTTGATCTCAAAAACTTAACCCACGTAAACCCGAGAAAATCATCGACGATTACCAAGTTATAATTTCTTCCCATTAATTGTTTGCACACGCATCGTCCACATAATCATTTGAAGGGTGTTTAGAACTTTCCAAATTGGTGTTTTTTCAGTTTGGTTTTTTGTGGGTATGATTTTTGCTTTTCCTAATTGACATGAGAAAACAAAGGTGATCTTTTCAAACTTCAATTAGGTAAGCTCTGACAAGGTTTTTTTTGCAAGATCATGATGGTTACCGAAGTCAAGTGATTTAAACGACGATGCCATACTGATTTTGTGCTTGGAGGCTTTGGATAGGCAACAGATTGGGGTGGATTATCATGTCTTCAACAGAGATATTGTATAAATTAGAAGCACGGAACCTTTAAGGAATTCAAACACCATCCGTATCATCGAACATAAACAAGAATGCTTTCTGAAGGCAACTTCTAATTCCGAATCACAAAATTGACCGACATGAAATCAAATTATGCCCAGTCCTTCCACGTTAGTTACCTGGAGATTACACTTTCACCAATGACATAATCTTCTTAACCCATAATAGCACCAAAGTGATCATTCCCGAATCTAACTGTCCCGATAAACTTTTTCACGAAATTCATAAGCCTTGAGCGATCCCCCATCATATGTTTTGAGCAGCCTGAGTCCAAATACCAAAGGACGATTTGTACGACCTGCATTTGAAAACAGACGAAGATGGAGAGTTTGGAAAATGGGATCCCCAATGGGGGGGGGGGGGGCTGGTTGGGTTCCGATTGGTTAGCACAAGCAATGGCTGACATTCTTGTAAGTTTAGTGAACCTAGTTAAAGGGCACTGATCACTTAGGGTGAATGTTCTTCCTGTGGGTCTCCATTGGTAACCAACATTGTTAAGTGTTTTGCCAGTTGGTTTCCAAATTTGTTGTTTCATACGTTTATGTTTCCACACTTGGTATCTTGCTTAGGTTTCCAAATTGCTTAGCAGACTCACATCATTTTTAACATTGGTATGCATCACAGAGTGCAAATAAGTAACAACAAACACATCCATGTTTAGCTGAAATAAAATTTGATAACAAGTTTGGCACACAGATTGAGAATTCGAATTAATTCAGTACGCTTAGAGTAATACTAGAATCAACCGGATGCGTGGTTTTCAAAATAGATCTAATTGTTCCTAATGTGGTCTTTCTACTTTTTCAGCTGTCACTTTTAGCTGGCGGGATCCTATGTTTCTTGAGTAATGCTCTAGGCTGAGATCCGCTAGCATCTGTGCAACTGTTTACTCCTGTAGAAGGAGGCACAGGGGACATTAGACTTCTGAGTGTGCATTGGCTCTATATGTTTATGTGTGATTGCTTACTTGATGTTGCATTTGGTCTCAAAGGTAACTTGCTTTTTCCTGGGGTGTGTGCATACTTCTTATCTTGTTGATGGAAGGACCTTTGGACAGGTGCCAAAACACATATTCTAGAGTTTCCTGAGAATGCTGTAGTGTATACGGCGGCAATGCCGATGATCTATCTTAAAGGGTCTTTCATACTTTGGCTTCTTCACTATTTCGCGAAGTGTATCTATACTTCCTTAAGATGCCTAGATTAAACTAGATGAACTTCCCTATTGTTCCTATTGCGAGGGGGAATAGGTTCAACATCTATAGCATACTTTCCTAGTGCAAGTACGTTTGGTTTAACCTGATTTGTAGTGACACATGAGACCGTATTATGTAGTTGGACTTTTAGATTCTCATTTTCATTTTTAAGGGCAGTGATCTGTTCTGTATGCTTAGCACGCGTAATCTTGATCGAATCATACAGTTCTTTGTAGTGTTGCTTAATCTTTGCATTTTCTGCCCTAAAAAGCTCATTTTGTTCTTGAAGACCATTAACCTTTTCAGTTAATTGTGAGATCTGAAAGTCTCGGGCCCTAAAATCAAGTGTTCGGTCTAGTTCACTACCGGTCTCCTTAAGTTGAGATATTTCCATTTTCAGCTTTTGGATGACGTTGTCTTTTCCTTGAAGTGAAGCTTTCATTTGACCGATCACAAAAACGGAGTTAAAATCAGGAGTATCATTAACGGATGAAGACGGTTTATTCTGAAAACTATCTTTAAGGTTTTGATATTTTAACTGTAAATTCAGGTGATTTACCTCAAGATTGGAAAACCGGTTTAAAAGTTCGTTATAATTATCCTTATGGATATTATCACGTAAATTAGAAAGCTCTGCTTCAAGTTCCAGACAACGGGCTTTGACAACATTATGAGCCTTTTGCATTTCAGTAAATCTAGATGCATTAAGCTCAGAATTCGATGCAACATAAAACACTTCTTTAAGCAAGCAATCAGCAATTATATTATCATGTTCGAGAAGAAGGTTTTTCCGTTCAATCGCATCATGTTTCCTATCAACAATACTTTGGTCTAGTTCAGCTTCCAATTCAACAAAGGCATCACTCATTTCTTTAATTTTTTGTTAGAGCTTTTTGAATGCCCTCAACATGTTCTTGAGGTGTTTTGAAAAAAGTAGACCTCAGTGAGGTAAAAGGTCATGGTTTGGTTCAAAACCCTTTCCCTTCAGTGATTCCTAGTTGTGTGATACTCTTGTACAAGTTTTCTCAAAATCGGAAAAAGTTGTCTTTGTGTAAAATGTTGGATTTCACTTGACTTTTGGTTGGAAGCACTTTGAGGACAAGCTTGATGTGTATTTGGAGGATACACGATCAAACCCTTTGATTGGTCTGGTGTTGCTCTTTGAGAGCTTCAGATGTCATCTTAACATTATCTTGAGACCAAAATAGTTGTTCTGGGTAAGTTGTTTTATGTGGTGTGAAGTCGCTAAAAAAATTCTCTTTCGAGTAATTAGGCGGTGTGATATTGACCTTATTATCCACACATTCATTAGTTTTCATTTTATCATGCATTTTCTTCTATAAATTTTCAGAATTGTTCTAGGGTCTCCTCACAGTCACGTACTACGGCCGGTGCATGATTGGGTGTGACAATTACATGACCACTATACAGGGCAGGCTGAACTTGCCTTGCACGATGTAGACATAGGGGTTCTTGTAGCCAATAGCTACCTTATTCACTTCATCATAATAAGACCTAGGTTTACACATCATGTGAATGTTTGGAATAGACTGGCCTTGTTGGAATGCATATCCTCGTCCTAATCTTTACAAGCTTTAAGTCCAAAAATTCTTCAAGGTATTTATTTTCTTTCTGATTAAAATCCTTTTTCAAAGATGTAACTTCATCTACCATTAACTTGTTATGTTGGATGGTAGATGCAAGTTGCAATTTTACAGAATGAAGTTCCTTTTTCAAATTTTCTTCCTTAAGATTACGGTCACAAATAACTATCATTAGGTGCTCATCAATCTTTTGTTCCCGTTCAGTTAATTCAAACTGGCCGTCTTTTATACAGTTCAATGGTTCCTTATATGGGCATAGTTCATTATTAACAAATTATTAACTACTTGGTATTCTGGTGTATGAGAGACAGATAGAATCAGAAAAATTCATGCAAGTCATTTCTATCATCACATATGCATCATTTGGAACCATAGATGCATTATTTTGTACAACCGGTACTGCGTTGTCCTTTACATATTGATCATAAGGAGTCATATTACTATCACTCGTATAAACAGCATGTGAGTCAACAACGTGGTTTGGTTGTACATCGCCGTGCATCTCGTGTCCGTCATGAAGATCACAAACAGCATCTAGATGTGATCATGATTTTGTACGCTCAGATATACGTACGAATCATATGAGACGGACCGACTTTATCATAAACAGGATCTGCAGATGATAAATTAGCCATGAACATAGTTTGTGCTATGGGAGCCTCATCAACATCAGAATCAAAAGCATCACAGTCATCAGCTTGAAACACATTATCCACATTGAGTGCTAAATCCTGAACAGGTTGCTCATCCACATCTTCATCAACAGCGTTGTCTTGTCCACCTGCAAGAAATAGTAATTGTTCTTCATCCAATGCCACCCCATTCTCCTGAGCTTGCATCAGTAACATCTTGTCTTTGAAGTATTCAGAGTTTTATGGTTGCTTGGGCTGAGTGCAGTTCCTTGCTATGTGGCCTATACCGTTGCAGTTGTAGCACTTAACCTGCCTTGCTTGACATGGATTAACATTCCCGACTCTGTTCTGAGCTCCTCCATAACCAGCTGTACCTGCACCCCGTGCATTGTTACCTTGTCCTCTATTCTGTCAACCCTGAACATTCTGAACTACAACCTTGCCGTCTTGAACTGTGGCTTGGTTCTTAGGATTTGATAAAGTTCTGAGTTGATTGTTTTTTGTTTATGGATTATCATGTTTGATAACAAGTATTAATCAAATTAACTTGAAAATTTAAAGTCATTACAACATATTACTTCATCATGTTGTTTGGAAGAGGCTTTGGACAGTCCCCAAATACCTTAGTGAGCCATTATAATAATAAACTCAAAGAAACATTCTACAAGGAAGGATAATCAAACACTTGCATATGACGGAATAAATTCATAAACCCTATGATCAACATGTTTAGCTCGCATATCATACATTGTAAAAGGCGGAATGAACCCATCATGGTAATTATCAGTAACTTGATTAGATCCCATATCATACATATCACGTAGATTCTTTGATATTAGGTTGTATTCTACAACCTTTCCAGACAAGTTGATCACCAAAAAAGAATCATCTTCCCATTCTCCCAAAACAATGCTCCAAACAGTGGACCGAATCGACCATCCTTTAGGAAGGGAAGTCATAAAGTCATCGGTATCAACATGGTACCTAACCAACCAAACAGAACTCCCTTTCATCATCTCGTAAGTAGTAAACTCGCTAGAGCGAAAATCATCTCTACGAACAAGAAGCAAACACCCACGCGAATCGAACAATTACCCTTCCAGATGCAACATGTGAGGTATTTGTATGGTTATTATCATTGAAAGTATATTGCCATAAGACTCGAAGAAGTTTCTTCCTTGTTGCAAGCTTTGAGGGATTTGTATGGTTGTTATAATTAGATGATCGTGGTATTCGATATTTAGCTTGTAATGCGTA